>JAJOOF010006261.1:0-31820 GCA_029582545.1 Solanum lignicaule
TTATTGTATAATTATAAGTGTATAGGACGAATATATATGTATTTGCATGTGTATATACAATTTTCTCTCGCTTTATACAAACAGAAACGCAATTTATATAATTCTGTTGTATAAAGCGAGAGAGGCGAGCACAAAGGGAGCGAGCGAGAAAGGGAGAGGGGCGAGCGAGAATTTGGAGGGAGAGAGGCGACTGGCAAACGTTTGCTATGGGGAGCAATTAAATCAAACAGTAGCTACTCCATTTATTTTAGATTATAAGTTTGCCATTCTGTACAATTATCGCTTTTTATTTTAATACATTTTGCATTGCCCAACCTGGCAAAAAGCCAAATAGTATATCATATATTAGACTGTTTCCCCCTCCCTTTCCTTTTGGTTTTGACTAATAGTAAATGGTGTGAGAAAAGTGGATATATATATATATATATATATAAATTGTATATTGTATATACCTACAACAATTTGTAGCTTATGTTGTTTCTTTAATGTTGCAAGTGCATGCATGCTTGTCATATTTACTCCACTTTTACTAAGATTGGAAACTTCAACAAAAAGCACTAATAAAGAATCCAAAAGGGCATTTAAATTAGTTCATTATCAATTGTTTTATATTAATAATAACACAAATTTGCGAGCACCTCAATTATGTAACCTAATAATTGCTACTACTTCCCACTCGCAAAAAGGGTTAGTAATTTCATCGACAAAATATTAGACAAATCTGTTTTTTTGTCTCAATCAAGAGTTCAACCCCAATAATTTACTGGACTTTATTGACCAATAAATCACACTTGTGGGTGCCATATAAACAATTGTTTTAAGGAACTATATATAGCACATATTAATGGAATAGGTAAAATGTGTTATAAAAGCATCCCTTTTTCATTAGAAAATATGATAATATTTATTTTTTAAAAGACTACTAGTGAATGACATAAAATTGAGTCTAAGTAGGTAGATTTAGAAACACAACCAAATGATTAGGATTAATAAATTATTTTTTAAAGTTTTGTCAAGTTTTTTATTTTCTTCTTTCCAAGTAGGAAAGTCACTTTAATTAGGGGGTTTTTCATGGCTGCTTTTATATTATATTCAAAAAAGGCATAATGCTAAAATGTTCTGTTCATATAGTAGGTCATGTAAAGACAAAACACATTTATTTGGTTATAGTTTTTATTAACACATTTTAGGACATCCATTCATGTCTAGTCTTTGTGGATCACACGTTTTTTTAGTTCCATAAAATCAAATAATTATCAAGTTTTCATCTGAAATTGATAGTGCCATTGTTTTTTTTTTTTTAAGGTATTACCATAATTTTTTGGTCATGTGATTTGATGGATAGTGTATTAGTAATATATTCAAAATTGTTGAGAAAATAAGATTTCATATTGATATTGTTGAGAAATAATTAAATAGATAAAAGTGAATTCTTTCTAACAATTCAATTTTTTTTTAGACAAGATGGTCAAATACTTCAATATGATATTAGAACAGATAGTGATTCTGAGATTGAACAATCTTACCACTAAATCTTTATCTTTGAATAGGTTGGAACTATTTAAACGTGACACGCTTATTCTAAAAATACGCAATTCTTACTCTAAATCCGACTTCAATTTACTATTTTTATCATGTCAATGTTAGCTTGAAAACACATACGCACAAGAAGAAGCTAGGTTTGGGCTTCAATATGCTCGATCATATTGGTGATATACAGTATTAACTCCACATTAATTATTGAATAAAATTAGAAAATTAAAATGTATACGACATAGGTATATTCTTAATGATACAAAGACTTTTAAAGATTTATCCAAAAACGAATAATATCATACCATGTCACGGCTCTAACTCTAGCTCTAGCATTTTTTGTAAAAATAATTTCTTTATCACACTAATACATAAAGTAATAAAGGGCATATATATGAAATTTTTTTCATCAAATTGATATGATTAAAATTGTAACTGGTAGTATTTCTTAAATATATATTTTTGAATATTGAAATTTTTATTGTGAAATATTGAATTGATTTAATATAATTTAGCAAAAACTAAACCTAACAACTAATTAAGAACGAAAAAAAATAGTAATATTAAATTATAATTTTTCTTAAATCACGGTAGTATATATATTTTTATTAATATACAATACAAAACTAATTAAGTTAAATTCTTTTTTATGTTAGCCACAAATTAATGTGCAAGGCAGATAAGATGAATCTACAAACAGACATTGGCACATGACCTCAATTTTTTTTAATAAAACTTAATTATGACATGGCATTAGCTACACCAAGTGTATGAAGAGCTGCACCTGTCCACAACCCAACCTCGAGTAAAAAACAGTTCGATTCACATAGCATTTCGTATTTATAATAAGGTTTAGGAAACTAAGGTCGCATTTTAAGAAGTAAAATGTAAATAGTATCTTAATACAAACATTAATAATTACTTTCACAGAACAAATTCGTAACCTTCCTTGTATCTTTTGTAAACAAGACTAGAAAAATAATAATTAAGAACATGATATGAAAGAATACAAAAATCTATCCATATTCTTTCACACTATTTTGGCATCCATATTGATACTTAAGAACATGATATTTATATTAAAGTTCGATTCACAAAGCATTTCGTGTTTATAATAAGGTCTAGGAAACTAAGGTCACATTCCAAGAAGTAAAACAAACAATTAGGAGAATCAATTAAACTAATAGTATTTGATTAAATATATGTGTCATATATAATCAGAGCTAGTCATAAGAGTGTAAATAATTAAAGTCGAAGTAGATTTCACGTGAAAGTGTTAAAAGAATTGACACTTTCAAAAAGTGACAGTATCTTAAACTCATTTTAATCTTCTTGTGATTTGTACTTTTTTTTCTTAAGGCCTCATCTAAACATGGTTTCAATCGTAATTTAAAATCAGATTAATTTAAAGTTGAAATTTTGTGTAAATAGATAATTTGAAGTTTTTAAGTTATATATTTTATGATCATAAACCTTAATCCGTGAAAATTGTTGAAATTTTTTCAATTGTTATATAATCAATTTAACAATAACAACAATGTACTAAATATTATCGCATAAGTGGGGTTTGAGAGAATAGAGCATATGCGGATCTTATCCTTATCTTAAAAAGTAAATAAACTATTTCCCATAGGCCATAGACTCTCAGTTCAACGAAAAGATTACAGAAGAAAAAGAGAAGACAAAGATGTTGTAACAATAACAATTTACAATAACTATAAAAAAAAATAGAATTTTAATCGAAGTACAAGAAACAACATATGATAAGAAAAATTGAAGAACAAAAACTATAAGAATAATACTACTATTACTAATATGCCCTCCATAATCTCATATCTAAAGTCATGTTCTTAATAAACTGAAAATTGTGTCACATCTTATGTGACCCATTTAAAAGGGTAAATAATTTTTAAGAATTCAAACTCAAAATTTATCTAATTAAGATCTTATCTATTCCATCAGAATTATAAGTCCTTTATACTATATGCTTCTTCTTTTTTATAAAGTTGCAAAGGCTTGATTTAAAGCATATCTCTTATTTGATTTTTGGTTCACACATTACTTACAAAATATCAGGGTGTGGATATTTTGGAATATATAATGCAAGTTAACATTAGTGTAACATAAAATAATGTCATTTGGTGCAAAGTTATTGTCATAGAGGGCTACATGACTTTACATAATAATTAACATGTGCATATGATATATTTATTAATTTGATATTAGCAAAATTTATCGAGACATTCGTTAAAAAAACATTTTTTTAGTAGTCTCTAGACTATATATATGAGGATCATGAGCGGAGCCATCTTAGGTGAAGGTTGGTACGGGAAATAATCTCTGTAGACAAAATATGTGATATATATATGTATAGAGGTTAAATTTAATTATTATTACTGTATATTTAATTTTGCACACCCTTAATATAACTGAAAAGAAAATTTACATAGCCTTCGTTAAATCCCTACTCTGCCACGGATAAGGATAAAACACTCTTTATAAGAAGTTCTCTATTTGTAAATCTCTAACTCGTAATTAAGAATTGAAAAATCTCAACCAAACTTCAGACCACATGCTACATTGTTTATCCATTAAAAGATAAAAGTATATCTTATTAAGTGAGGAAACTTTTTTTTGTGGTGGCACTAAAGATGCTTTGAATTATTCAATTTTGTCCACACTTAACATAATTGGGGGGTCTTACATTGTACCTTGCAATTGCATTCCCCAAGTGAAGGAGCATCTCTTTCTTCTTGAAAGCCACATGTAAAGACAAAACAAAAGAAAGGTACATGAGAAAATGACAATGTATACATTGTCCTAGAGAAAATTAAACTTTTTTTTTAACATTTTGGGGAACTTTTGGTACACCAAAAAAAAAAAAAACGAGTCATAGCATAACTAATAAAGTTTTTTATCATATGATCAGTTGATCAGGACGTTATAAGTTCAAGTTTGCAAAAATGCAGGATAAGATTATGTACAATAAACCTTTGTGATGATGTCTTTTTTCTAATTTCACACATAGCAAAATTTTAGTTCATCGAATTGTCAAGTCATTTTTAGAAAGACAAATGTGAGCCCTTGGCATTTATATATTTTGCTGTACAGCTAGCTCTCACCAGTTGGAAAACTTTCAAACTCAAACCTAAAATAGATGCTAACCCCACTTTATTGCTATATCTACCTAATTCATTTCTCTCAAACTATGAGCTCATAATAAAAAATATTACAAAAAAAAAAGTAGGAGAAAGACAAAAGTTGAGTTGTACACTTGTGATTGTTAACTTTAGTTATCATCACGTCATTTAAAATTTTCAACCATTATATTTTGAACACGTCTATTATAGGTCAATATAATTTATTTTTATGGATCAAATACGTAGATTTTGTTTTTCATAATAGAAAGGAAATTGCACCCAATAACCTTAGAAATGGGTGTGGTCTTGAAGACTCCCGTTCGGTCATAGGCAAACCTTCAAAGTTAAAAGTTAAAAGTTGCTAAACATGAAATTTTTCCTATGGCCATTAAGCAAGTAAAGTTCAAAGTTTGAGACCATTTACCTCTAAGAATATTGTTGTAATTCACCGTTTGGTAAAATTTGAATCTAAAATCTTTGTTGGCTCTAATATTATATTTAAGGTAGCCTTTAAGTAAATACATACTTGATTTGATGAGATGAACATTTTTAAGGTTACGTTCTAAGGACTTAATTTTTCCTTCTTTAATGTTGGCAAATGTGTCCTACTTTAGAGTTCTTAGGATCTTAATTTACAAAACTAATTAAAATCATTCATAATCTTGTAAAAGCAAATGTATTTTGTCCATTTCATGCAGTTATTTTATTTTATTTTTGTTGCAACTTTTAACTTATAGTTACATTATTTTTTTCTAAGTGGAGGACCAACCTACAATATTAATTGGCTATTTTTTTTTTTGGTATATAGGTCGTACTATGTACAGCTTGTTTCCATAATGTGTCTTAAAAATATCACTCATTATTGTGCCCAAATTATTGGAGATTATATATGATCCTAACTTATTGTGACACGAATATTTAGATTATTTTTTTCGTACTTGATTGCGTGTGTAAGTATCCATCAGTGACAGATCGAGAATTTATAGCTTATATATTTTTATAATGATCTCGAGTACATATATAACCACAACGATAAATTCACTAATCAAACATTTTTTTTTTTATATTTAGTAGACTTTCACATACAAAATTTATGCTAAAATTATTGAATTCTGTAAATCCATTAGATACACCCTAGATTCGTCACTAGTACCAATGTAGTACATTCAATAAATGTTAGAGAAAATATTAAAAGAATTATAATATTTTAGGCTTTTTTTATATATTTTATTAGATGACATTTTGAAAGTGTCCAGCTGGTCAAGAAGGTATTGAGTGGCTAATTGGGTTGCTTCTCTATTAAATTAACCTTAAGCGGAGTAGATCTAAATTAATCAGGTCAATGAACTTCAAATACCAATTGTCAATTGGTTAAAAATTTAAGTACTCCCTTTGTCTCAAAAATTTATCCTGCTTTTCATTTACATAATCCTTAATAGAACATTAATTAGGGGGAATACTTTATTATTTACCTTTATTCATGTTTTAAGATATAATCTCTTTTCATTAAATATTTATTCTATTTATATGCCACAATTGAAATATTCTGTAATCTTAGAACAATCACTATTAAGGATGAAACGAGAAAAAAATGGTAATCTTCAACTTCTAGAATAATAAGTATTCTAAAACATCTTAATAAGAACGAGAAGCATTTTGAGATGGAAAAAGTACAATGACACACAACAAATGATTGGACATGAATATTTAAGATATTTTATATATATATAAAAAAAAAAGTTTTATTAAGTACAATTTTTTTCTTTATTGCTTTCCAAGTAGGAAGTCATTTAGGTTCTTTTCTCTTCTTTTTTTATGATGAAACTTTGCTTTTATTCACAATAGCCCAGTTGTCAAAATCTAGTGACTCCAGTGTCCAAATAACAAGTGTAAAAAGACAAAAGCATATTATTATATAGTTGACATATTTAGCACATTCATTCATGTCTATAGTCCTAGTGCATCAGAACTTTAGTCAAAATTTCACTCAATTTTTGTGGATCATTGTAGTGCTTATCTAATATAATATAATAGTTGCAATATTTTTTTTAAACAACTTTAACCACTTCATATAAAGGGCATATTATTATCACTGCTTAAAAAAATGTGAATTTTCAATCAAAAATCATAGGTTTGAGCCTTAGATATCGTCTCACTTTTATTAAGAAGCATTTTACCCCCCTCTTCCTTTAAAGTGGGAATTTCGACGAATTTCCTCTAAAATACATGTTTTTAGCAGGGCCTGGCTACACTCATGACAGGGTGTCTAATTGGACACCCTTCGTCAGAAAATTATACCATATATACAAATAAAATGATAAACAAAGTGGTTTAGGGCTCTTTTTTTTTTGCAAAGACACGCAAACTTATAGTTCTTTTTTTTTTTTAAGAAGGGCAGGTTCACTTTAGCACGTAGACACCCTTTGTGAAATTTCTCTCCCTTCCTCCAAAGTGAGAGTTTTCGATACAAATCCAAATCAGTCAGACCTCAAAACAAAAACCAAATACCAAATACTGGACAGGAAAAAAAAAACCTTAGGTGCAGAGTTTTGAGAACCATAGAATCTGCTTATTATTATTATTATTATTATTATTATTATTATTATTATTATTATTATTTGTATTAAGTGAGGTAAAGGGTCCAAGGAAAAAGACATATAGTATTAGTATTCTTTACTCTTCTTTTATTATATTATTATATATATATATATATGCCAGGAATCCTCACTGATTTAACAGTTATTTTTGGTTGCCACTAATGTTTGCAAGGAAAATGATGATGACTGTAGATAAACATATTTCCACATCTAAAAATCCCACTTCTATATTTGTATAATATAATATAATAATAAAAATCTTGACATGGCATCAGCTACACACCAAGTGTTAAACACTTCCCTCTTCCTCTTTATTTATGAACTTCATAATGGGTATATAATATAATTTGATGATTCAAAAAATTATTTTAATCCGTCTAAATTCAGCTCAAATCGCTCATTTAATTTTTTCAGAGCCGAACTCAATGCACCAACACCCAAAGAAGAACTAATTATATTCTTCTTTATGTGTAACTTACATATAGGATTAAACCGTTTGTAATAACATAATCGGTTAATCACTACTTAACAAGATAATAAGGATAAAAAATTATCGAATCAGCAACCGAAGTTGTATGCATTTTATGAATAGAAAGCAATTGATTGGTATCCCTCAATATATCAATATACACACGATGTCAAGGCAATTCCATGAAAACAACCCGAACAGTAAAGATAAATAGACAGCGTAGTCAAAAGCGTGGTAAACTAGATTTCCTCAGCCACATTTTGTCTGGTAGACTAAATTTATGTAGCCTTGGGAACAGAGGCGGCTCAATAGAATGGATGGCCTAAAACAAAAATTTAGAAAAGGGATTTACGTTTATTTATTTAATTTATATATATATATATATATATATTATTCTCATAAATGCTAAAAAAATATTGTAATTGATTATAATTTAATAATTATTTTTTTCTTTTTTTAATGAACAATATAACATTTCTTGTAATATTTGTAAGAAAAAGGAATAAACATATATAAATTATTGTACGTTACATAACAACACAAATGTTTAAATCTTTTTTTTATTATTATCCTTTTGAAATTTTCAATAAAATCAATTGTTCCATAAACTATCAAAATTATTCTAAAAGTTTTTAACAATAAAATTAAGACTTCACTTCATTGAATATTCCAATTAAAGTATCATTTTTTTTTACGTATATAATATTTCGTAATACTTTTAATTACAATTATAGTGATTGTTACACATTCAAAGTTAAGATAATATTTTTTTAAAATTTAACTATTTGATAATCTAATTAGTTTGAGCTTGGAATGTTTAATAAAACATCTCAAAGAATTGAAGACAATCTTACCAAGCCAACATCAAAACATGGTTGATTCAAATTGAAGTGAATTAGATAAATTAAAAATTAAAAATAATTGTAAATTTAATTGTCTGCAATATTTAATTATAATCACATCAAAAAATAAAATTTCAAAAATATGTGCATAATAATTAGTACGAGATTAGCAAGGGAAAAACTGTAAGCAAACCTGATACAATTAGATTAAAGTATTTCTTTCACCTCATCTTTTTCTTTGTTATTTCATGGGGTGCACAACATGAGAAATGGATTTCTGTGTTAATATCAAGATGTGTTTTTTTCTATCTTCTACAACTCTTTTCTAAAAAGAAGTGAAAGTGAATATCCAGAGAGCAACTACACCACCTTTTCATTTACAAAGCACCAACCCACAACTACAATGGAACAACCTCAGGTACGACCGGTGGTGATCCGTTATCTTCTATAGTCTTATTTTCGGGGTTATCTTTTGTTTCTTTGTTCTCTTCTTCGAATCCTTGCTTGAATATATCATAGTTTGTGGGCTCGAGACTCTTGAATGGGCGTTCACCCAATACCCGAACCAAATCTTCTTGATGAAGGACCTCTTTCTCAAGTAGTAACTCTGCAATCTGTGCTACATGTTCTTTGTGCTTCTCTATAAGTTGCACAGTGCGTTCATATGCCTTGGAGACCCATTCTCTTACTTCAGTGTCGATAATTGCTGCTGTCTTGCTACTGTAAGGCTTTGACATCTCAAATCCATCGTCTCTTTGTGGGAAAGAAAGAAGACCAACCTTGTCACTGAAACCATAGACTGCTACTTGGGCATATGTCATTTTGGTCACTTTCTCCAAATCATTTTGGGCACCAGTCGAGATCCTCCCAATCAAAACCTAGTCAACAAATGAAAATCCAAATGACAACACTTCAGGTATCTTATATTCAAACAAAAAAAAGGTGAGAAAAGCCAAGCTACTATGATGGTAGAAAAGTGATGCTGCAGATTAGCATTTAAAAAAACAAAATTCTTCATGTACACGAGGTACTAAATCTTCTCAGACAGTAAACTAATAAGTTTATCCTATAAAATCCACTGAAATCAGAGCCATCATATTCTGAGCCACTATTGTTAAGGTTAGAAAGCATATAATATAAAAGACAAACTCATCATACATCATAATTTAGATTCACGGATCTGCAAAAGTTAGGCCTTCGGCAAGAAGATACCTTCTTTAATACTACGCCTAAAGATGTCCTTTTAAGAATAAAAGAACAAAAGATGTGTTGCACAACTTTAAGCCCAAAATATATTTAAGTAGAACTGTGGAACTCGCATAGTTTAGCTCACCTGAGATAATTCACATTCTACTCAAGTCATAAGATATTCACCTGCTACTAACTAACCTTATATTAGGGGGAAAGATAAAGAAAAGCAAAAAGAATAACAAGCGTAGCTGATGCCTAGATTAGCAGAACAGGTGAGGAAGTCTTAGGGGGTCACAAGTGTAGCTGATGCCTAGATTAATAAACACAATTCAAGCACCTATTACCACCTCAACAGAATTTTATTTTTTGGAAATTTCTTCATAACAACTTCTGAAAATACTAAATAGTTCTTTTTCTATATTGGGAGGAGCTTCTGCTCAGTAGTTTTAGGTTATTTTTACTCTAGAGAAGCACTGGTTTGAAACCACACAACCTATATTTTATTCTTCTCTTTAATACAGATACAGATGCCCAAAAATCTTACACAATGACATGTCAGAGTTGGACTCGACCCTAGACCCAGCGTCCGGAAATAAAGTGCTTGGCCAGTAGCCTAAAGAAACAGGTTGTTAAGTAAGGTCAACTATATTGTTTTTGTTTTAGCATATTATTTATATAGGTATTTAGGTAGTAATATTTTTCGACGAAGCAGTGTTGGATGACACCGGTTGAACTAAGGTGCCCAATAGCCTGTTTGGCCAAGCTTTTGGGAGGTGTCAAAAGTGCTTAATTTTTCAAAAAAGTGCTTATTTTAGAAGAAAGTGAGGCGTTTGGCCAAGCTTTTAGGAGAAAATAAGTGCTTCTGGAAAGTAGCATAAGTTGTTTTTCATAAGGCCATAGGCTAAAAAATAGTGTAGTTTTTCTCCAAAATCACTCTTTTTTTTTTTTTTTGATGACAAGGGAAACCCGCAGCCGCTACCCTTTGGGTGCGCACAGGGTAAAACCCCTACTCCTATGCAATAGCCCGCAAACCACATAGGAGATGTAACCCGCACTAGGCAAGCCCAGTGCGACGAGCTCGACCCAGAAGGCAAACCCCTTGCTTTCGCTGGCAAGGGGTTTCGAACTTGAGACCTCCAACATGGAAGTCTCAAGCCCAAACCACTGGGCCACCCCGAAGGGTTCCAAAATCACTCTTTTGAAAAGTACTTTTGAGAAAAACACTAAGAAGCACTTATAAAAAGTTTTCTCAAACACTAATTGTTGCTCAAAAGTGTTTTTTTAATTTATTAGTCAAACACAAGCTGATTTTTACCAAAAGTACTTTTTATAGAAGCACTTCTGGAAAAAAACACTTTTCCAAATAAGCTGATTTTAGAAGTTTGGCCAAACAAGTTATAAGTCCATCTAAAGGGAAAAATATGAAAGCAAGATAACATTTGTTTTCCCTATATATTCACCTGCTCAGCAGCTCGACCTCCAAGAGTCATGCATGTCACATCAAATAGCTGTTCCTTAGTCATTAGAAGATTTTCATTAGGAACATACTGAGCAAATCCCAAGGCTGCCGTACCCCGAGGAACAATTGTCACTTTTAGTAATGGTTCTGCATGTTCCAAAAACCATCCAGCAACAGCATGACCAGATTCATGATAGGCAACTGTCCGCCTCTCTAGCTTGCTTATGACCTGCAGAAAGCACACAGGAAAGCTTTGAGATGTAATGTATTCCGAAACAAAAGAAATTGTTTACCCTTCAAACTTCACAACTCAACCTTGGACCAGAAATTTCTAACACTAGCCACATCATACTTCCCCAAAGTGCGCGTCCACCCAAATTTCTTTTTTAATAAAACTGAAAAAAAGAGAGATAGAAAAGAAAATGGACCAGAATGTACAGAAAGGTCAATCTTTGCCTACCACCCTCTCCATGCCAAGTTTGGTGCATACTCATATCAAGTCAACAAGAAGCAGTTATAATGGTGTTGAAGTGGAATATACCAAGAGCTACTCTCACTTCAAATACTCTCCATAATGTTACTTCTTAAACAAATAAAAAGTGCTCAATAACCAAAACAAAACTCTCCAAGAAAACTTTATGGATATCCCTGGATGTAGCAGCGAAGAACCAAACAGTCACCACAGCTTCCAACTCAAACCCCTACAGAAAGAGTTCTTACATTGAATATCTTTGGATCTATGATACCCGCCAAAAGAATTTGGCTGACAGGATATTCAACAAATGGTCACTCCAGTGGTAACTGACTTGGGACACTGAAATAAAAGCGGCTATTCTTACAATACTAAATGGGTATATTGGATCCTTCCCACCCAAAAAAAGAAAACTAAATTTTCCACCTGCTACAAGGAGTTTCAGGCCTGGCCTTTAGAAGAGTATTTTGCACCCAATGACCATAAGTTTCTTGACAATTACAACATAATTTTTTATCAGGTTAAATACTTCATTGAATATTCATAACCTCCAACCAACCCCCACCTCACCCACACAAAAAAAAAAAAACAAAAGGAGAGGAAGAGAAGCAAAAGACATACTTGGCTAGTACTAAAGAAAACAGAGAAATTCCAAATTTATAATCAGCTCAAACGCTTGTAGGATTTTTATACCATAATACCACTTCCTTCCAAGAAAGTAATAAAAACATCCTCTGATAATGCCCTAATCACAATTATATATGTTTTCCCGTAGCAACTGAGTGGTAGATCCGGGCTGGTTGGTCTGGAAAGTCATGGGAGAGGCACTAAGATTAAGATATTAGTACATCACATAATATCCCCAGCTATTTTTCTCTTTTTAAATTCAGAAATAGTAAGCATATGTAAATCCAAGCACTTCTCTCTCTTCCTTTTTATTTCGGCGATGAGTTACATTAATCTAAACATTTCAAGCTGAAAACAATGTATTCCATAACCAAGATCCAGAACAAAGCCATTATATGAAATGTCTAGTATTGAAAATGTGCTACATATCAATGAAAAGTAGATAATGAAAGGGAAAAGCTGAGGATTGGATACCTTATTCTTCTTCTCAAGACCACCAATTACCCTATCTATGGCTGACTCAAAATGTTGCATTGTAATTATTGTGCTCTCATTCCTTGCGGCAATTAAAGCAGCTTCATTACAAACATTTGCAATGTCTGCTCCAGCAAATCCTGGTGTTAGGGCAGCAAGCCTCTGTGAATAAAAGGATGCCTCATGGTCAAGTTTCAACTTGCTCAAATAGATCCTGAATATCTGATCACGGCCTTTTATGTCTGGTTTGTCTATGGTAATTTGACGATCAAATCGACCGGGTCTTAACAAGGCTTTGTCTAATATATCAGGTCTATTTGTGCCAGCAAGTATAACCACGCCAGATGTGGTGGCAAAACCGTCCATTTCAACAAGCAGTTGATTTAAAGTACTTTCACGTTCATCATGTCCTCCTGAAAAACCACCTCTTCCTCTTGCTCGACCAATGGCATCAATCTCATCAATGAAAATTATACTAGGTGCACACTGCCTTGCCTCCTGAAATAAGCTCCTAACTCTGGCTGGTCCAACGCCAACAAACATCTCCATAAAATCTGATCCAGAAATAGAGAGAAAAGGTACACCAGACTCTCCTGCTGTAGCTTTGGCCAGAAGTGTCTTCCCAGTCCCAGGAGGACCCACTAGAAGAGCACCCTTCGGAATTTTGGCTCCCAACAGCTCATATTTCTTCGGGTTTTTAAGGAAGTGAACGAACTCCATGATTTCTTGCTTTGCCTCATCACATCCAGCCACATCTTTAAAGAAGACCTGTACCAAGGACATGTCAACAGACTTTCCAAGAATTAATCATGAAATATCATGGCATGAAGATATAGATTTTAAAAACACTATCAATACTTCTGAATCTGCACCCAAGTTTGAAACGTGCATGGTTAGAAACTTAGACTCACCTTATTCTTGGCATTTTTATCCATCTTTGTGAAATGCGCTTTGCCAATGTTAAATATTCCACGACCACCTTTTCCACCAGGTCCTCCAACACCCATCCCACCCTGCACTCTACGTCCCATAAAATAAAGGACAGCAAGAAGCAACACTGTTGGACCAAACCTCATCACTTCTTGGAACCAATTCAGTTCATCAACATATGTAACAGGAACATAATTATGAGGATCTATTCTTAATGCCTCCTGTGCTTCTTCAAGCTTCTCCTCGAATGACTCAACACTCCCAATGTTAAAGTAATATTTGTACTGGCTCGTATTTCTTCTATCATTTCTACCAGCTACAGGACCTTGAATAGAGTCGTCACCAATTTGATCAGGACCAGGTGCAGAGCTTCTCACATAAACTTTGGCTACAGATTTGTTAGTAACAACAATCCTATCAACAAGACCAGCTTCAAGTAGCTTGTTTTTGAACTCTTGGAAGCTAATCTGAAAATGTACATTTAGGAAAGTTGCTGTGAGAAGAAAGAGAAGCAAGTTACAGAAGACAATCAATAACTGAAGATAAGAGAACTTCCCCTTTAATTATATTCGCACCAGTTTTACTCATCTCATCAGTTAAACAATACATATATGGAAAAAGTCGCATGGTTTCATAAATTCAGAGTTATATCGTTATACTAAGAGAGACTCTTCATCAAAATATATGTTTGAGCAAGAACATATCAGCAACAGAAGTGAGCTCTAGGAAAGTGGTGAATGGTTGTATGAAGTAGAATAAGCACTGAGATTCATTCTGATTCTTCTATGCTCATTCAACAATTAGGCAACTTACAAGCTAGTGCGACGCAGGGCCATTACCTCATACCAAAACTTGTCGTCAATAGGATAATAGAAACGATACTTGTTCTGACATGTGTTATAAACTCTACGCTAGACAACAACCGAATTTGGATTTGTTAACATAAAAAACAGATAGTAATATGAAATAGGAACATAAAGTCTATGTATCATATAAGAACCCAAGTTTTTATATTACCAAAAAGACCATAATGGAAAACATGATCAAGTCTTCCATAAATGTTACTCCTTCTATTTCAATTTATGTAGCTTGATTTGGAGGACGAGGATCAAACTAGCTAATGTTCAGTGTTGTATTCGGACAAAGAATTTTCTTTTTCAATTTTTTTACATATTAGAAGCAAATAAAAAGTACTATAAATCACAATAGTTAACAATTCAAATATTTTGGAAGTATTAGGAAAAAGTCTGGTCAGTGAAAATAACCTTTCACTCTCCAAATACTAACTAAGACATATAAATGTAATAATTGCAGACTGGAAAATTGTTTTCCTTTTAACAATTAGACCAACAATCCAATATCTAGAAAAGGTTACGACTCCCCATATTACTATCCGGTATCTACAAGCAAATGTTCCCGTGTAATGACTCAACTTAACAAAGTCGTCCATTCCTAATCATTTTCCATAACGACTCATCAAATTAAACAAGAAAAATCATATTAACTGTGAAAATTTTAACTGCAAATGTTCAATAGTCATAAAAGGGGATTTTAAATATATGTGACTAATTATCTTACAAGTGGCTGACTGTGTTTTTGTTTCCATTACAATTAATGTAAAGGTAAAATTGGTCTTCACATATATATTGAAATGTTTAAGGTCAATTCTTCTTATAGGCCCTAAACTCATCCACTTCTAGTAAAAAGCAGAAGGGTTTTTTTTGTGTGTGGGGGTGGGGGCCTGAGGGGTTAGGGGGGAGCTGGAACGACAAGATCGACATGGGAGAAAAAAACTCTGTTTAAGCACTAACCTCCTGCTGCTCTCGAGGAGACATGAGGATAGATGACAGAATAAACCCAATAAATAATAAGGGTGCTAGTAAATTGTAGTTTAGCTTAATGAAGTTCTCCTGAGGATTTCCTTGCTCACCTGAACCTTCCTCTGCAACAACACAAACCAAAGCAAGAATGTTCACTGTACACAACCCAGAAATAAAGCTTTAAACAGGAGAAGAGCATTTGTTTCTCCTATATATCTTTCATATAATTCTACAACCAATTTCTTACATAAATTGCATCTCCGTGCTGTATCATCAATACACAATTAGAACGTCAAAATGAAGCAGAATGGCTACAGGGGATCAATATAGGCGACTTCAACTGAGATTGACGCCTAGTTGTTGGTTTAAACATAATCCATGCATTTACCAAAACACATAAAACAATGCACTATCATACCTTTGCCCGACTCGGCCTTTTGATTATTATTTGCTTTGGGAATTTCTTTCTTGTTCTTTGGATAATAATTCTCATAGTCTACAAAAACACAACATTCAACAAATAAGCATTGAAAACCAAACAAAAATCTATACTTTATCAAAAAGCTCAATTATTCAATCAATTCTCACTTCTTCTCTTTGGCCCTTCGCTACAGAAAAACCTCCGAAGCCTAGGGCTTGCCAAAACCGAATCGAGCTCCGACAAATACGCCTTACTCAAACCTTTCCTTCCACCTCCAATCAACGTCAAATACGTTCTCACAAACCCTAACCCGCCATCAACGCGTGTAATGCACGCGCCGCCGGTTGCCACTTCATCCAACACCGCCGACCTCACTCCATATCCAACACCCTAAACATAACGAAAAACAATCACAAAATTATCAATTTCAAAAAAAAAAAAAACACACCTTCATCAATAACATTAATACATGAACAGAGAGCTTACTTTGTGAATGCTGGAACGAGAAGCCTTAGATATGGAGCGGCTAATACGTGAAAGCATCATTTTTTTGGTGATTTCCTTAACATGAATTTCCTTTTCAACAATTTCAAATCCTTAGAAATCGATTCTGAAAAACGGATCCTTTAAGGTAAATCGATTGTTATATCGACGAGAAATTAGCAAAACGAAGTTTAATTTTCACAGATTTATAAGATTTTTTGCATTTGGAGCTATTGTTTAGGTCGAAGAAATTGCAGAATCAGAGAAGTTTGGGTAACCGGGAAAACCGGGAAAGGAATGCCATGGTTACTACGTGAATTTACTTATTTGACCTTGGAAGGGAAATTACTTTCGTTTTTAAGAGTCAAACAGTTTAGGTTTTGCGGAATTTTGCGAATGAAATCTTCAATATTTTTGAAATAAAATTTATATATTTATAAACTACGTAGAAAGTACTATGGGTCACAATAATTGACAATTCAAAATATTTAAAAGATATATGAAAAAATTACCATAAGAGATAGACTTGTTTGAATCTCGAAAATTCGAAATGTGTCACAATTAGGACGAAAAGAATAGTTTGCTAGGTGTTAAGGGGTAATTTGGTCATTGGAGTTTTTTTCTATGTGGTTGTAGGATAGGCAACAAGTTTGTAATGAGGTCCAAATGATGGAAGCTGGACTCATTTGGGCCCAATTTCTGTAGGGAGAGTTACGGATATATACTACTCGGCCAACTAATTTATCATCGTGATTGAAATATCATAATATAAACATTATTTAGTGTATATATGTAAATAGATATATACTACTCGGCCAATTTTTGTAGGGAGAGTTACAGATATATACTACTCTGCCAACTAATTTACCATCGTGACTGAAATATCATAATATAAACATTATTTAGTGTATATATGTAAATAGATATATCATAATATAAACATTATTTTGTACACAACCTATACTTTGTACATATTTTGAAAAGTAGATGATCGAATAATTCTAATTCGTGATTATCCTTTTTTTTTAAATCTATTGGCTATCATTGATAGATCTTTGAAGGGAGGAAGATCAATAAATAGTCATTTTTAATATCTGCCCTCAAATGTTAACCACTAGTTTGATAGAACCAAAAAAGAAAAAACCTTAAAAAAAATAAAATTTAAGAACATAACTATTGAAATTTGTGATGATGGGGAAGTGAAATTATACTTTTCTTATTTACGTTTATTTTGATAGTATTTGTCTGCTCAGCCAAAACAACTATATGCATTAGTCAATTTGTAAAAAACATATACACTAAATATGTATATTATATGTATACTATCATTTATATATTTTAAAGAAATATACATTTATCTACTATTATTTTGACGCGCCTGGTACCATGTGAAAATCCTTTTTTCTATTGATTTAGGACAAGTGAGTCCATGTAACGAATTTTACAAGGTTTTCACCTACAATTTATTTAGCTAAAATCACCATATAATTATTTTCCTACAACAATAAATAGTCTATAAATACCATACATACAATAATTTACCAGTAAAAAAAAAACACTAATTATTTGACCAAGAAAATGAAGGAGAAGTTGGGGGAGATGAGTAAGAGCAAGATGAAGAATATGAGTTTGTGGGCTTATTAATCGATGGGTTTCTAACCATTAATGGCACCATATCTTCAAGTAACCCTTGTGAGCCCATTCCATCAAAGCCCAATCCTTGTGAGCCCATTTTATCAAGGCCCAATCCTTGTTCAAGTTCAACAATTGGGCCTGGGTTGACAAGTATTGGGCTTTCATCAACTTCACTTGTGTTTTCAGATTCATAGATATGGGCTTCTGAATTTGTTACTTTGGGCTTTTTATTGGGCTGATTAAGAGATTGAGGTGGATCAAGAGTGATAAATGGGTAAGCAAAATGTAGATGAAGGCCTTCATAAGTGATTATGAAAGTGTTGGGCTCATCACTGGACCTCTCAACTTGTTTTTTGGCTCCACACCTTGGATTAGTGCATTTGTAGTAGCTCCTGTTGAAATCAATTCAATAACATCAAAAAACAATATATATATATATTTTTTTTTGGGGGGTGGGGGAGGGGGAGTGCATGAATATCGGATCGAGTTTTTTTAAAAAAGATTATATATGTATTCACTTTAGATATACAGTGTCTGAAGTAGGTTTTGACATAACTTCAGGCACATGTATGAAGTTTCATATGGCTGACCGCTGATGATTAGTCATGTTTTCTCATTTCAGTCATTTTTATTTGAATCTTGTCAACTTTTTCCTTACTTAATGTACATAGTTTGACATTGAGCTATTTTTGCTCGACTTCATTCATTTCTGTTCAAAGTTCATGCATGTAAGACTGAAGTTCAAACAAAAATAGCTGAAGCTGACAAAAATAATTGAACTTCAATCAGGACCGGAGTTAAGACAAAAATGACTAAAATGAGGCAAAATTAAATAGGTATATATGAGCATATATATTATACCTTGGATATGGGCTATTCTTAATGGATTTTTGGCCATATTTTCTCCACTTATAACCATCATCAGCCATTGCATTACCACAACTCTGTATTCTCAATGTATATTTAGCTTCATGAGCCTCATGCTTATTCATCATCATGTCTAACCCTCTTCCCAACCCTAAATTCCTGCATTAATATGAACAGAATTCAATGTCATTGCAAAGGAAAACAAAAAGGAACAAGACAAGATTTGCTCTATCTAGTGTACAAAAAGAACAAGAAAAAATTAACTAGCCTAAAGAATATAAGTTATATAAATTTTGTTTACACTCTTAGAGTAATTTAACATGTTATAGCAGGTTAGAGTTCCCCTTCATATATTCTTATTCAAAGATTTCAGGTTCGAAATCTTGGAAAGAATAACATTTAGTAGGAAGACTTTATCTCCCAAAGTGGGAGTACTTCCCAATGCGAATATGAATTAGTCAGTCCCCAAAGTTCCGGATGAGAAAGCAAACAAGTAATGAATGTAAATATTTTTTAATATTGTCAGTGAATAAAACTTATAAAACTAAAAACATCAAGAGAGAAAATTCAAACCTAGCATCTTGAGATTGAAGTACTCCATTACTTGTCATAGACAAACCACTCCCTATATCATCATGAATATTGTTAGGCCATGAGGAAAATGAAGAAATAGAGCTCTTTGTTACATCAAGTGAATAATAATTATCACTTGAAGAAGTTGTTGAGTCATGTTGAGGTGCTAAAAAGAATGGTGATTCATCATCAAGAAGTTCTTTTATCAACTCATCTTCATAAGACCATGAATATTTCTCCATTAGCATTTTCACTACAATGACTATATTTTAATTAATTTGCTAGATTTTGTTGGTAACAATTATGAGGGATTTTAAAGAATTTTGATGAAAAAAGTGAAGGGAGAGTGGAGTAGATGAAGAAAAATCAAAGTTCTTGATGTTTTTTGTTTTGTGTTATAAAGTATTATTGGTAGTTGATGCTTTGTGTGTACATATTTATAATTTAAAGGGATAAGGTATGTAGAATCTAGTTTTTTTTAAAAATAAATTGATTTCTAAGTGTCAATTGTACAATACATTGGAATATTTTCAATTCTTATGTATAATATATTAAAATGTATTAATTCTAAGCACAAGAATATAATGTATTATTTCAGATTAGCTGAACTTGCTTTCAAATTAATAATAGGCAATAAAATATCAAGAGCCAGTTTACTCAGCTAGTGACAGTATTTTTTCCTTTTTAATTTAGCGGATTAATTCAAATTTGCATCGAAATATCTCACTTTACGTATAAAATACTTACTATAAATGTGACTCTATTTTAGAGCTCGAATACGAGACCTGATCTAATTAAGAATGGATAATACTTTTCTGTCAAATTATTCTCATGCAGAAATTCTGCTCTATATCCTATTTGTAATATTCTTTTTCTTTTGTATAAATTTAAATTAATAGAACTCTTGGCACTGCAGTTGAACTACTGTCACAATTGTTTATTGAAGATATTAAATTGTAAAAAAAATATTCTGAATTATCTAATTTTTCTATCTTGTATATTTGTCCTACTAGGGTGCTTTAAATAAATTTGGACCTACCAATCTAGATTGTGATGAGCTGGTTGAGATTTCTCCATTCTTAATCAGAGGTATCAGGTCCGAGCTTTGAAAATGGAAAAATCTTATTTGAAGCGCCGTCTTCAGGACTGGACCCTACAAAGCGCGAATTTAAATTAATCAAGACTCCAATATGAAAATCGAACATCGACTATTTTAGGGACCTATGCCACCTGAACCATGACTTGTATTCGGTAGATATGTGAACAAGAGTCAACCACTAAAGAAGGATTTGAAAAGATGCTACTCACTTGTAATACATAAATTAATAATTGGAACAAAAATATTTGGTTCTTAATATATATATATTCCTTTTATCCATTTTAGGAAAGGTTCTCATTTCATGGGCAGTTGAAAATTAATGTTAAAATTAACTAATATGACAATAATTGAGGTTAAAGTAGAGGTTCAATTTCTTTATCCAAAGGCAGGTGGAATAAGGAATCACTTGCTCAAATAACTCATTCTTTCTCAAAAATCAAAATAATTGAGAATTTTTGGTATATATATAGGTTGGAGGGATGTCTAACTCTTTCATTATAAGGGTGGAACGTTGAAAAAAACTAAATAAAATTGTATGTAGGATTTATATTTGTGAAACTACGTCTGACATAAATATATTCAAATTCATAGTGTGCTTGACCAAGTTTTCAATCCGGTTATTTGGGGAAGTGTTTTTGGAGAAAGTAATCGTTTTTGTTTGATTAATCAATTTGAAAATCACATTTGTCAATTTTAGAGCAATAATTTGTTATTTGTGATGGTTCCAAAAATACTTACTCTAATTATTGATTAGTCTTTTAATTTATTTATTTTTTCCTATTCATGCATTGGGATCTTTAAGAAACAGAATAAAACATGTTTAATTGTATTTTATAAAACAAAATATTATCACACAATAATGGACATATATATATTGCATACACGTACATTTGCAATTCCATTCATTTTAATTTGGAATATTAATGTGAAAGTGGAGGGGTCAAATTGTTCATTCTTCTTTTATAATCTATGATGATTTGATTAGAATATAATCCATATCTTTTCTACACAAAATTGTTGAGAATCCAATCAAAACATTAGATGCACACGTGGCCATATTTTGTTCCTTATAATTTGCACACTCACAAATGTCCTAATTTCCTAATTATGCTTCTTCTTTTTTTTAAATATAGAAAAAAAGTCTCTCTATAGATATGTATAAAGGATCGGAATTAGATTCAAATCACTAAGTAAGTCAATTTAGATTCATGTTAATAAACATAAAATATATTTTAACTTATGAGTCATTACAAAGAATAGACACAACTTAAGATTCTCGTAAAATTAGAGTTTAGTTTTCGTATCGACACTTAACTAATAATTTTTTTCTAGAAAGTAATAGAAAAGTTGATCGATTAATGATAATTATCTCAAAAAGTCACTTAACTTAATTTTATAACACAAAAATCACTCTACCTATTATATCACTTTACAAGTTAAAACCTAATCCATTGTACATAGCATACATAAAGATTTGGGTAGATAAGATTCTAAATTGTTTATGATATTTCTTCTACCCTAACCAAATTTTCAAGTTACTAATACACAAGGGTCATCATTCATCCAAATTCAGTATTTTTTCACACAACTTTAAAAGTCGTATCAATCAAGTTTAAATTCTGAACACTCGTCTCAACTACAAACAACCAAATCAATATTTTATTCATTTTTTTTTCCATGTGTATGAGTCAACCCCATATGGATCCAACATGGTGGTTTGCTTCAAAGTCAGGTAAAATTTTGTTTCTATATGTAGTTGACTTTTACTTTTAGAGTCCCCATGATGATAATTCTTGGAAAAGCCCTATTAATGTGGGGGTAGTTTTTTTTTTGAGAGTGACTTATTTGTATATTTTATTTTTTTATTTAAAGAGAGACAAAATATGGGTTGACTGAACATGAAAGGTGGAGCTGTTAAAAAATAATAATGCCAAAAAAATTTAATTGTTTCATTTTTCTATTAGCAAAATTCCAATTAGTCCGTGACCAAAATATTGGTGGAATTTTTCACAAAAGTCAACCCTTTTTTGGCCATTAATTTAATTTTTGGTCATTATATAGTATGATAGTAACCAATCAAGTTCGAAGGGTCAGTGTTTTTGCCCTGTTTAGTACTCATCTGTCCCTAATTACTTGTCCACTTTTCCTTTTATAGTTGTCCCTAATTACTTGTCCATTTTGACAAATCAAGAAAGGACAAATTCTTTTTCCCTATTATATCCTCAATTAAATGACTAATTACTTTGAAAAATGTATAACTTTTCATCCACTTCATAATTAATAGAGGTAAAATGGTAAACTCACTATGTCATTAATTGTTTTCTTAATAGGTGTGTGAGTTTAGAAATGGACAAGTAATTAGGGACAGTGTAATACTCACCCTTCAAAGAATTGATTGAATAACAAATCTAGTTTCTTCTAGTTAGATTGAGAAAGAAACAAGACTTTGGGTGGGGGTGGGGTAAATTTAGTTAATTATGTATGTTAAATGTCAAAAATAACATTATTTATTTTTATTAAGATTAAGATATCTGAATTGAGATATGTATATGAATAGTAAAATTGTGTATTAAGATTTAGATGATTGAATTTGGATATTAAGATGTTGTGTTAATATCTGAATATTTAAAAATTAAGATGGTTTGTCTTCATTTGAAAAATAATTGATATAAAATTTAAATAAAAGACTAAATTTATCCAATATTATACCGTCAAAATATAATTTAAATAAAAAATTATACAACGATTGATGATGGTAACAACCAGTGTGTGAATTTCCTCAATTGGGGATGGTGTTGATTATTAAACAAGACATGTCGCAACTTCATATTACCGAGGACATGACTCTAGATAGGAATGAGTGGAGATGTCTGCCAAAATATTAGTCGTACTCTTGTAGTTGGGACTTGTCATATGTTGTTTATTGTGTTTTTAGTATCACATTATTTTATTATTGTTATTATTTCAAGTTGACTTTACATTGCTTTTCTTTTTAACTATTATGTTTTATCCATTATTTTCTTCTTCTTTTACTTGAGTTTGATGCACTTGACCCGAAACTTTCGAAAACAAACTCTCTAACTCTACGAGATAGTGATAAAATCTACACGCAAATCACCATCAAATGGCAACGGCCCATTATCCCAAAAAAAGCTTATAAGCCCAGGCTATACAAGTATAGTACTATACCATGGTCCATGAATATCATGTTTCTAAGTATCCTTATAGCCTCTCCTCAATTTAAGTGTCGACGGACGTTACACCAATAAGAAGGATTCTACTTGACACGATTTTATAAAACTCGGGAAATCACATGTAATGACCTTGAAAATGGATTTTTGAACTTTCGGATCCTCCATAAATGTGCCTTTTAATTTAGCCTCAACTGACATTTATGACCTTTAACTTTGTGTGTGCCTAAATGAACACTTAAACTAGTGTAAAATTGAACAAGTAAACACACACGTCCTACATGACATAATATGCACCCTACACATAATAATACAAATCAATTAGAGTGTATCTACTTGTTCAATTTCATACCGATTTAAATGTTTACTTGGACAAACCCAAAGTTATAGAGCATAAATAATAACTAAAGTCAAGTTAAAGAATACGTTTACGTATAAAACATAACTATCTGACAGATCAATCACAAGTTCTAAACAAAAAGGTCACTTACTTCCTAGTAGCAACTCTTTCCAAATGTACTTCCAATTTTTTAACAAAGTTACAGTACCTAAGATTTTCTCATCTTATTTTTCATTGGTCAACGTACACAAACAACAATAACATATTCAGTATAGTGTCATAAGTAGAATCTGAAGAGAATGGGGCATACACATACCTTACCCCTACCTTTGTGGGGTCGATGTACACGAACACCAATCAGGGATATGGACTGGGTTCATTTCACATTATTGCAGAAGAATATATCATTTTTCTGGGTAAAATGATAGAAGCAGAACAAATTGAATGTAGAAAATTATCATTTTCTTCAATACAAGTTGCTAATAGTGTCCACACTTTATACAACATTTAGTTTGTCAACAAGAATAACAATTGAGTTTTGTATTACAAGTAAAAATTGATACAACAAAACAAATAAAGGACTAGGAAGAATTACTCAGCTCCAAAATTCCCGGTTCTTGATGGAGACTTGATCATCCACTTGAGAGTTGTTCTCGAGAGTCCACTTCTCGAAACTACAGTCAACAAAGTCATAGTAGCCACCGTGAATTACGAGCTCCCCTTTATTCACCTTTTCCTTAATCCATGGGTATGTAAGCAAATTCATCAATGAGCAGTTGACCGATTCCTGAACGTAGAAAATACGTACATTGCTTCAATACTCGGGATATCACATGCATACACAAAGTTACAAGTTCTCCATATTCAAGAATCAGATTAGACTACCCGTTCGAACTACCAAATACACAAAATATAGCACACTTGGAAAGCAAGCACACACAACACCTAATTTTGATGACACCAAGACATCTTGTATATAAACAAACTTTGCCGCACCAGGTAGAGCATGTAACTTTCCGACTAGACATAATTTTCTTTCTGATGGGAAACTAAACTAAGGAAGAAAATATACTTGCTTCTTATAGATGTCTAAAAGAAAAGTGGCAAAATGTATGGAAGTTCTAGCAAAAAAAAAATGGAAATGCACGTGCACTCCGTTTATCAGAAAAGAGAAAGACGACAGTCTTATCCATGGCATGAGTTCCACCTATGCCTCAAGCGTGTTTGAGCTGCCATTTTACTAAAAGGGAAAATACATACAGTAACTGCTAAACTTGTCCCAAAAAGCCATTTACAGACTCTAGCTAGTTTTTCAGATACAAAAAGAATCAGTGAAGACATCAAACATAAAGAAGAATTATCTATCATGTCTAATTTTCTTAACAAAGAGTAATCTGAAAGAGTCTTTCTTGCTGGGGAATTTCGACAGAGCTATGCTAACAATGAGGAGTTCGGTTCCTAATGTACTACTATGATTACAGATGGGTAAGGTACATTGCCGATCATAGTAGACAGGCCAACAAGTTTAACAAAAAGAGATTATTGTTTCAGGAAGAGAAGTAGGGGGAGTGTAGATTTGGAGATGACATTGTCACCGGAAACAGTGGAGTCAGACCTCGAGTTCGTCAATGTTTTATCTATTGTTTGGATAGCAGCTGCTCTGCCACGTCAGACCAAAAAAAATTCCTTTGGGGGAGGGGGGCTGTCCGAACTTAGAGTGTAACTGGCTTCTCGGGACAAGTTTAAGGGGTAACTTACGTATTTTCCCTAACTAAACATAATGGAAGTATGAAAAGGAGACTTTACCTTCTCGCAGTGCTTGCATTGATGGTCAAAGCTGAGGTTGGAAGCAACAGCTTTTGTGCTTGTCCTGGCAGCTTTTCCATTAATTACCCAACTCCGAATGAAGCTACAAGGAATTAATAGAAGAGCTTATTACCCATAAGTGACTACTTTACTGAATTTCATAAAGAAATTAGTTTGTCAGAGCCGCCTATAACACTTGATAAGAAGAGAGACAAACCTTGAATCTGTTTCATCGTCCATACTCATTAAAGCACGAATGCCTCCACATCGACTATGACCAATGACTAATATGTTTTCGACCTGCAGATAACAGAAGCCAAACCTGAAAACTTGAGGAAAATGAAAACAAGAGAGACCAATAACCGCAACTCCCCCTTATCCGCACCTCCTTGCGCAAAAGATAAAAGCAAAATACATAGAAAAGAGGAAATGAAACAAATGGAAGCAGAAAATGAGATGAACTTGTAGGAATTCTAAATCCATTGGTGATGAATAAAAGTAAATCCATCATCCAAGTTCCCCTTGTGTTTTAGACATTTACGACTTCCAACACAATTTACATCAAGGTAAAAAGGGTAGCTTGGTGCACTATGCTCCCGCTACGTGCAGGGTCCGGGGAAAGGGCGGAACACAAGGGTCTATTACATCAAGGTAAATAAAGAAAATTCATCATGAGAATCATGTTTTGGAAAGTCAAAGAGTAACAATCCAGTTACGGAAATCTCAAAATTGTATTATTGGAAAGTCCTTTTTAGAATTTCCATCCTCAAGTAACTTTATTCCCCGTTCCATAATTGCTAACTCTCAAATAAAGCTAAGAGATAACAGAAACAGGCACCAAAGTAGAGTAAGCAGCCATGAAATGTAGATCTCAGTGATGGAACTATAAAAGGAAACAACACGCCATAGGATTTCTGGATAAATTTTACTCACTTTGAGAGTATTAACGGAAAACTCAAGAGCTGCCTTTACTTCTGAAGGACCAGTCTGCACCAGAAGAAAAAAATGCATTTTTTTATCCTGAACAATGTTAAAACACATCCTTAGCATTTATTAAGTGCAAGTGCAGTATACAACACCTCATAAGGAGGCACCAAATTTGCGATGTTGCGGACTACAAAGGCTTCTCCTGGTTGAAATCCCAGTATGTTTGAGGGACACACCCGAGAGTCTGCACAAGAGATTACCAAAAACTGCCCTTCATATGTCAGTTGAGCACTTCAACACTACCCACAAAATTAACTTTAAGTTTTTTAATATGGAAAAGGAACAGCAAATCACAAACAGGGAAAACAGACTGGAAAAGGAAGAGAAAAATCAGTGACTAAATGGTGAAATAAAGTCCATGCTTAAGAAAATGTCTAAAAGGTGAAAGAAAAGTTACCTTTGGTGATTGTTCATCTGCAAGACTCTGATAATGCTCCAAATTTTTCCTTGTCCAATAAAGCGAAACAATCAAATGAGAAGAAACCTTCACAGTCAAAAAAGTTGAAAAAACAGTTGCCTATTTCTGATGATGCTTACAAGTATTTGTCCTTCTTGAAATTCAAAAATCTATGTTTCAACGTAGTGAATTCATTCGATTCATGTTCAGTGACAGCACTCATCTCTTTTTCATCCACCACTTCCTTGGTCAGGGTCATTGGTCCCTTCCAGGCTTTCAATTTTGGAGTTGAATTACAACTGCAGTTTAAAAGTTATATTCTGAGATCAATTCATGAACTTAGATTAATAACCCATACATTAAGCAAAGCTAGCAGCGTTATCCAAGGCGAGAAACGCAAAAAAACTCTGAGGTCCATTGGATCTTTAAGTGCAAATAAAGGAGAATTTTTTTTTACAAATATACATGTGTAGTCCAAAGACTATATATGAACAAAGAAAGTGAAAAAAAAAAAATTATTTAGTGTCGCCTCTTCAGGATTATGCTCATTGGCAAGGAAAAACATGCCTTAGAGCCTTAACGACAACACTGAAGCACCAGCTAAGGAACGTGAAGCGCTCAACATATATTGCACCTCATTTCAAGGCTTAAGCATGCCTTTGACAACACCGAAAGCTAGACAATCTTAATGCAAATATCACAAAGAACTCCCCAATACACTAGCAATGACTGGTCAAATCGAAAAAGGTAGGGTCTTTCCACAAAGGATGAACCATATATAGGAACAAGGAAAAGATCCCATCTTTACATGATGCATTCATTTTTTATAAGATAGAATAAACTCATTACACCATAAACACAGCACAACTTATTCCGATTTTATTCAATGCACACCTAAACTTTCCGTCGTCCTAATTATTCCCCTATACTCAACAGGGACAGAGCCAGCCCTGTATTTGCATTAAATTTTTCATTTACTACGAAGAAACAATCTATTCAGAACTCATAAACTAAAAATTCTAGCTCCGCATCTACATACTAAGCCAAATAACCAAACCTCAAAATCTCAATTGAGTTCAAGAAGCTTACCTAGGCAAATTCAAAAATCTCAAATGGGATTTGTCAACTTCCAAAAGCCTCACTTGGGTCCTCAAGATCTGCACCAATAACCAAATTCAAAACATCAAAATCAAGAAACATAAGCAAAAACAACACCTACATTAATTCTTAATTCCCAATTGACTAAAAAAGACAACTTTTTTATACCCTTGTTGTAGGTGAACTCTTATGAAGATCTACAGAAGATGATTGAATCAGAGGCCTAGCCATTACAAAGACAACAATAAATCACAACAACAGTGAAAACAATATGCAAAAAGGTGATTTTCTTGATTTCACTATAAATATAGATTCCTCTTCTGACATAAAAGCTTTAAAAAAGTTGGTTTGTACCATGTGAGGTTGTTGTGTTGGATCTAACTACATAAGTGTCAGTCAGCAAACTTGTTCCTCTCCAAGAAAGACGGAGAAACCAAAGTATTAAAGTTAAAAAAAATCTTGGAATAAATCGAAGAGGTATAAAAGTACAACAATTGAAACGTAGTGCACAATTAATATATGCATCTTGTTAAAAATGGCTCTTTTGTTCAATCAAAGGTCAATTTAACACTTTGTTCTAGAGTGTTGTAAAGTTGATTTTGGGCCTCTTTGATGTGATCTAATGGGCCATTATAGATTTAAAGTTGGGCTAAGATTGAAACGAATCTTCACTTTAACATGTGTTTGAACGGATTGCCTCTATCTCGGGATGATATGTAATTTTTGTGCCTTAGATAGATGATTTTTACGCGGTTAAGCAAATTTATAGTACTTGATTACTCATTATAGCTATAGTTTGCTATAATAATCAGTCGCGACTAACATTATACATTAATTACGTGGGCTGACTTGAGTTTGTATAATTAGTCACGTTTGTATATGTATAATTCGCAGCTAACAATTCTTTGTTTGATTTGTATTTGTATACGATTGTTTATATTTGTATATGATGATGATTTCCTTTGGTTTTTCAGTTTTTTCATCATATATATTCAATCTTTTTGTGTATAACTTTTTAATGTTTGTATAAACGTGTAGTTTTTGGATTTTGTATAATATAATTTATATAATGTAATTTGTATAATTGTTTAAAGTTCATATGTTTATGCTTGTATCAATTCATTATTTCGAATTTTATTATATTTGTATAATTTCAGACTTTATATTACTCAATTATACAAAAAACGTGAATTATACAAACGAGATGCGAATTATACAAATTATTGTCCTCTCTTGCTCACCTCTCTCTTCCCTTTCCCAATCTCGTTCGCCTCTCTCCTCCCTCTCCCAATCTCGCTCTCCTCTATCCTCCCTCTCCCAATCTCGCTCGCCTCTCTCCTCCCTTTCCCAATCTCTCTCGTCAGAATATACAAATACATATGTATAATATACAATTATCTAACCGATATACATATGCAATTCACCTCTCTCCCACTCTCTGTCCTCTCTCGCTAGCCTCTCTCCTCTCTCCTCCCTCTTCTCTCCTCCCTCTCCCAATCTCTCTCGCCACCCTCTTCCCTATAATATGTAGCTACGAATCGTAATTAGCAAATTATAGCTATGGAGTGTAATTAGGCTATTTTTGAGTGGCTATATGTGAAAGTTCCTCTTTTTAATTTTCGTCCCTCTAATCGAAGTTACTTTTTGTCTCATTTTGTTTGACATCAATAAAATTTTGAAAGTTAATTAGATTTTAATATAGTTTTTAGATATTTTAAATTGTTAATTATAATGCATTTTACGTAATTTTTACAATACATTCCTTTCTTCTTACTATATGGGACAAAATTTCCTTCATTATTTCCTATTACAACATAATCCAAAGGTCATGGAATCAAATCACGCACACAAAAAAAAATAAAAAATCAACAATTTCCCACATGATGGATCGAGTATATATAGTCATATATTAAAAAATATGTAGAAAAACTTGAGTGTTTAAGACTAATTATCTTTGAATAAATAGATAATTCTTTGAATTTTTATAGTAAAAGATATATCAGATATATTTGATCAATCAATAAATGTAAGATCTTTAAATCACTGAATTTCGATAGATATGATCTAGACAACATAAATCACATGATCAAATTCTCAAATGTAAAATTCTTAAATCATCAAAATTTCAATAAATATCTAGATAACATAAGTCACATAATCAACTCTCGGTCATTTTTTATGTTAATTGTTATGTGCTTTTTTTTTTCCATTAAAGTTTTCAACGATACTAGTTGTTCATGTTTCATTAGAACCATCCTTAGTGTGATTTGTATGACAAAAATTGTGACCTTTTATTGTGAAATTTTAATTTGTGATGATGTAGCGCATGATTATAAGGTCGTGATTGACACGATCATTTGAATTTTCACATTTGGTATTCTTCATTTATTGAATTTGTCATGGTTTAGTCAAAAGGGAAAAGAAAATTAGTCCATAGTCCATAAAAATGTTAAAAAGCACAATTTTTAAAACTCCGTATCAAATTAAACATATTCACATAAAATTAAACATAGAGAGTAGATGTTAATGATTTTCTGAGCACTATGGTGACTATAGATGAAATGAACAAACAAAATTACATTTTATCTCTCATATTAGTCGTTCACATTACTACAAAAAGTTATTCCAATAAATACTTGTTAACAAATTTATGAAGTTCTAAAATGTTTCTTAAGAGGTAAATTAATAAAACTATCTTTCTTATTTATGATTTCATAAAAGATATGCAATTTGTAAAAGAGAAAATGGACAACAAATATGGAACGAAGAGAGTATTGTTGTTGTTGTTCCAATAATGTAAATATTTGATTGAGCGCATATTATGTGTTTGGTGTGGATAAAAGTATTATAAAAATAATGTTAAATATGGTGTATTAATAGTGCTTGCATTAGTAGTGTTTGTATTAATTATGCTTGCATTAATCGTACATAGATTATTTTTAATATATTGTTTGGTTTGATGTATTAAAACACATGCATTGAATAAAAAAAATTATTTACAAAAATATTCTCAATAGTTATGGTGGAAAACATGTAAAAGAGGTTTTGAGTTTTTAACCATACTAATACACGTATTAAATCTCTTTGCATTATTAATACCTAAAAATCTATGATATTAGTAATACGCTCCTCAATATAATGATTCCATTAGTTATACATTACATGAAAAAGTGTATCAAATAAGATACTACTAATACACAAAACTAATGCGTATATTCTTTTTACTAATACTCCCTCCGTTTTACAAAGAATGACCTCCTTTCCTTTTTAGTCAGTTTCAAAAAGAATGACCTCTTTCCTTTTTTGGTAACATTTTACTTTTTGCTTTCCACGTGGCATGTTTAAAACCACAAGATTAAGGGCAATTTT
>JAJOOF010006262.1:0-36256 GCA_029582545.1 Solanum lignicaule
TCCCTATTTCCCGTTAATTAATGTTGAATGTACTTCCGCGACCGATGAAGTGTGATGACAAGTTTGAGAGGCTTGTTTGGGGTTCCTTCGGGTTCCTCATTCGCCATGTCACGTCTAGGCCCTAGGCTTGGGTCGTGACATACCCCCACAAAGAATGTTAATGAACTATGGCTTCTTAATAATGCACTAATTAGTGTGGGTGGTGGTATGGGATGCCATCTATGCATTGCACAAGTAGGCTTTGAGAGGGGTCATGGTGTGTTCCTTATAATGTTAATGAAATGAGTGGACTACTATGATCATGTTAATGAAGAATATTGATCATATGTATTAATGAATGAAGGTGTTCTTAATGAAGTTAATGAATGAATGACTTAGATGCTTATATTTGTAATGAAAGAATGCATGCTATACTTGTATTGTATATATGAGTACTTCCTTGTTATGACCTGTTGAGTATGAATGGGCCTAGTCTATGGTGACTTCAAAGGAGCACTAAGTTAGAATAGTAGTATGGGATGCTACTCCCACATTGCACGAGTGTGACATAGAGTTGTCTTAGGCTATGGTCCTTATGTGATGATCATGTTTTATGAAATGTTTATGTCCTTATGAATGAGTATTGTTGAAGATGGAAAGGTGGAATGGCAAGTTCACTTGTGGTGACCTTAGGGTGGTGCGTTGGTGTGGATGGTGGTATGGGATGCTATCCATACATTGCACAAGGTATAGCCTAAGGGTTACTTGAAGTGAAGGTTTAGATGAAGGTAATAGGTTATATGTCTTGAACATGTTTCTATTCTAATAAATGACTCGTATGTTGATCGTGTTTGAATATTGTCTCTTATGTTGATATTCATGAAGGTTTTACCAAAATGGCATAAATGTATGACTCTCAAGCAAATGTCCTTTTTAAGCATGTTTTTGCATGGCTTCCATACTTAGTACATCTAATGTGCTAACCCATATTTCTTCTCCCTTTTTAGAAAGTGTAGGGTTTGGAGATATTGGATGTCTTTACTTGGAAGGTAGGTTTCTAAGGAGCTTGAAGATTGATGAGTCCACAGATTGGACTCATTTAGGGCTTTATTTTGATAGAAATAGTATCCTCGAATGCATATTTTGTCTCAATATCTGATGAAATATCTTAAGTTTCAGGTATTTGAAGTTTTAGTGGAAGCATGGACACTTAGGCGCAAAAAGGAACAAAAAGGCTGTAAAGAACAACGAAGCTGAAGCCTGAGCATCGCCAAAAGGACAAACTCCGCCATTTGTTCCGGTATGCGAAGCCTAGAAGGAAGAGGATCAAAAAGGCAATGAAAGGAGCAGTCGGCGTTTCGCCGAATAGTTCCGTGAAGCAGTACTATACCGCCCAATGGTCCAGAACGTGAAGATGTTAAAGGAAAGCACTAAACGGTGATGAGACAGGAGAAGGAAGAGTCGCCGAGTCATTCGGCGAACTCGACTAACCTCGCCGAACTATCCGCCATCACTAATTTCTGATGGTTATAAATACTAAACTCTTTATTAATTTTAGGAGTTCCGAATCATTATTATTATTTTTCATAATAGAATAGTACTTTTTAGATATTTTTTCTCAAGTTTGGAGAGGGTTTTGTGGGAGACTTGAAGAGAGAAGGATTTCATCTTCCCCAAGTTGGAAGTGGGTCTTCTCCATTCTTCTTACTTTGCTTAAATCAAGGTTTAATTTCTTATACTTATTTGATTTTAGTATCATTTTAGGTGTATTTTGTTATTTCTTGATGTGTGGTTAAAAACCCCCATTCTTGGGGTGTGATTTAGCAAATATGTGTTGATATTGTTGTTGGGTTTTGCTTGCTGATAGGTTAGATGTATTTTAATGGTGATTTCAGCTAGTAGTTATGGTTTAATTTAATGGGTTTGTAGATGAAAATACAAAACCACCCATGTGTTTTCGGCTTCCCCGAGAAAGAGGTCGCGAAACCAAGACCACTAGACTGATGGCCTAAGGAGTGGGTCGACATGAGGTTTTAGTCCGAGAGGGTGAAGCCTAGTCCCATATCCTAACACTCAGCTTGAGAGAGTGAGTGGGGTAAGGAGTAGGCTAGTCTTCATGCGGAAAATGGGTGTCCGAGAGGAACCCATTTGAAATGGGGTAAGTTGCCCGAGAGGGAACTTATTTCCATCTAAAGCTTAGCCTAGTCACTATTATCTTGCAAATTTCCAATCGAAAGCATGTACCCAATGATTTATCTCAGCTTGTATTGCGGTCACACCCCAAGAACATTTCCCCATACTTGAGTTTCTTGTTAATTTTTGCTGTTTTTACTACTTGTGACAAAACCCCCAATTGATATTTGACACTTTTCTTTCACCCTCTTTAATTTACTATGTTTTTGCTCGTTAATGTCTTTAGCTATGCCTAGTTAGAACTAAATTTTATTTTTCTATCAATTCTCAAAACCACTCCCTTGGGACACAACCTCAACCTTTAGTTGGGTTACTATACTATCGACGATTGTAGACACTCATACCGTTGGTTAGTGTTGTTGGTCATGATAAGCATCAAAATGGCACCACTGCCGGGGAGTGGTGTTATTTGGGAATTTTTAGATTAGTAGAATTTTTGTTCTTCTTAGTTGTAATTTACTAACTTTATGTTTAGTTTTGCTTTTCACTAACTCGTCCATTTAGATGAGCATGGCTGAGCAGAGTAGTGGCAAATTGGTCGAAATAAGCCAAGGAGTCCAGAAGGACCTCATGCTGACCGAACTGGCATCTCAGCTAAACGACTTGGCCACCAAAATCTCAGAGGTGGAAATACAATGCAATAATAGGGGGAGGTACATATCCCCTCATGAGCGGAGGAAGTCTAGAAATGGGGAGAAAAATCATGTCGAGGACATACTTCAAATCATTCTCCAAAAGATCACTGATCAAGATCAGGTGTTGGAAGAAATGAAGGAGAATATTAAAGTGTTGAATCAAATGATTGGATCTCACTCTAGATTAATCCAGCTAATCAGGTCATTCCTGAGGTTTGCAGTACCTCATCACCACCCAAATGACATATTGGGGTCACATAGTGACACTGGGGCTAACCCCAATAACGGAGAGTGAGACAGAAGTTATGTCGTACGGTACAACGTAAAATAAGGCACTTCTTGGGAGGCAACCCAAGGTTTTACTGCTTTTAATTATTCTGTTCGAATAATGGTGTGATGATTTTATAGGGTAAACTGAGAAAGGTGTTGAGAAGTGCAAGTTGGCGAGCGAAGGACCTAGTGGGCTAGTCGTCGAATCTATCGGCGACTCCGAATCTATCAGCGACTCCGAATTAATCCATCGTTGGGATCCCAAAATAAGGGATGTCCTGTAAAACTCGGTGAGGTAAGTATACGTTTGGCGCATCGCCGATAAGACGAACGTCGCCGAATGACAGAGAACTGAATGGTTATATAAAGGCAGAATGTCAAAATGTTTGAATCTCTCAGTTTCCCTTGTCTCAAACTCCTCAAAATCACACAAAAGGTACTTTTTATTAGATTTTGACCTTTCCATTAGTATTTCAATTGGTAAATAGTGTTTGGGGTTGGATCTCTTTCCTGCCTAACGTTTCAAAAAGATATTTGATCGGCATTAAAGGTTAGCCAATAAAACCCCGAATTTATCTTAAAGGTTTTTGCACTCTTTTGCAATTGTAGTATCAAGCCGACGTGTGATGGGCCTCTCTGAAAGAAATAAGTTGATATGCGATCTATGATTCGAACTTAGTTGCCTGAAATATCTTAATAATCGAATGCCTTGTTTTTTGTGCTTTAATTTGGTTGCGATTGAAATGGGTGCCACTTGATTGTCATTGTATTGGTTGGGTAACACCTAAAAAGCCCACATTTGTTCTTAATAACAAAAGTTGCTCAATGAAAGAATGGGTGACGACATTTCTAAGGGTGATCGTAGTTAAATGGCTAAAATTTGGTAGGACTGGAAGAAGTCTTAGTATTCCAGAATGATGGAAAGGAATAGGTCTTGTGTGAATTTCGTGTCTGCATGCTTTAATTTCGTTTTCAGTGCTTATATAGTTGATTCTAAAAAGTGGGTTGAAAAATAGGCGCGGTGAATCATTCGGCGAGCTGGGTCGTGCTCTCCAAATGATTCGGCGATTCGCCTACTTATCTTAGATCGCTCTTCATTCATGTCTGTTGTGCTGAGAGATCTGTAACTTTCGGCGGACACATCTGTGGTCGCGGAAGGTAGTCGGTGAATCGCCATTAGGACTTCAGACCGCCCTTCTCATGCCTCTTCTACCCTCTTTCATTGTATCTTTTGGTAGACTACTTCGGTAACGCAGAAAGTAGTTGGCATCTCGCCAAATAGACTTTTTCATTGCATATTTGCCTAGATTTCAAGATAATCCCTTCGGCGAGTTCGACCTAGCTCGCTAAAGAGATTTGGCGATTCGCCGACTGATCGGCAAACCTTTCTGCTTCAGATTTTATGTGTTTTAATGTGATTGTTCTTCTGACTAATCACAAACTTTAGCATATATGGTACGCACAAACCTAAATGCATCACCTTAGAAAAAGGTAACAGGAATAACAATCAATGAAGGAGGATCACGTTCTTCAAAGATAGGAAAGCAAGATCTCCCATCGGGAGATAAAGGCAAACGAAAAAAGCACATAGCTAGAAAGGGCACAAATGTTGAACCAACTGTTTCTAAGCCGGAGGATGAGCAACCTTTGATAAATCAAAGGGAGGAACTTAGGGCTAGATATTACCCCACAGCCACCGGAACCCCTTCGGCTGCCACTCCCCCAACTACGGAATCAGTGCCAACTCCAGCACCACCTCAAATGGCTCCTGCACTCCCTATAGCTCCACCTCCAACCAGTTTGCTGAACAGACTAAAAGGCAATGGTTTACGAACCATTCTAGAAGAAAAGTTACTATCGGTGGAGGGTTTGGAAGGTAAGCATGCTGAGGTGCTTGACACCATCAAGTATTATGAGTCCGAGCAGTTCACTAGGCCACGGGGCCCTTATATTTCTTCCTGGGTCCGGGAATTCTTCTTAGCCTATGGGGAGCTGGTCCCGAAAAATAATAAAAAGGCTAGTGTGTTCCGACCAATGAACTCGATTATGGTGAGAGGCAAGGAAGTTGAGGGTCACAAAGAGCATATTAATGTTGTATTGGGTTGACCGCTGCACTAAATATTGCCCTACCATGGTTTGCCTATTGCTCCTTCCCTAGATGACTTTAAGGGTTGGTTACCTCTGATGATTTCTGACATCACCCCGAGATGGTTGGATGCGGGAGCTCTTATTGAGAAGAGGAATATGAACATCGCCTCCCAATACTGCTTTAGCTTCATCAACAGCACTATCATGCCATCCCAGAACGAGTCCATTATGTGTCATCATAAGGCGGCTTGCCATGGTTCTATCATGGCTAAAAGGCAGATCGACCTGGGACTGCTGGCTTCACAGGAGATGGCTTTGAGAGCCAAACAAACACAGACATCCCTGCCATTTCCTGTTCTGATTACTGAGTTATGCCGGTGTGCTGGAGTGCCCCGAGAGCCTGCTAGCGATATAGAAGTCACTCCATCTTCCTCCACTGATATCTGGCGTATATAGGTGAAGTTTACATGAGAGGAGGATGACATGAGAAGAGCAGCCCCATCAGATACTTCTCCATAGGTCAATGTTGACTCATTATCAGCAGAGACACCATCGCCCACCCCGACTGTTGAGCCCTCAGGTATACTAGCTCCCTCTTCTTCTTCATCACAGGTTCCGGATGCTTCCTCATCCTCCCAGCCTGCCAGGATCACTCATGCCATGATCCTGAAGATGGGACAGTTAGCCTATTCAGCTGATGTGAGAGATACCCGACTGGAGAGGTTTGTTCTGGGGATCATCGACAGGGCCATACTAGCAGAACTCACCCCACTTCAGATAGTTGTTGATGCCTTGACAATGAGAGTCATTGCTTGCGAGAGCAGACAGGGGGACGCCTCTGAGATGGTGACTTTAAAAGCTGAGATTGCGACTTTGAGAAATGACGTAGATTTCCTTAAGTCTACCGACTTCACTACACTCATAGAGAGAGAAGATTATAAGGATGTTCCTGTGACAACGGAGATGTGCAAGGGGATGGTGCAGCACATGCAGAGTCAGATGCAAAAATTGATAGCAGCACATGTTGAGGAGATACGAGAGAGCCAATATGCGAGCATATTCAGAGATTTGCCAGATCTAGTACAGACAGTTATGGAGCCGGTGAACCAGACATTGCCGATCGAGACGTCCACATCAGCCCCTAATGGATCTTGCACTGCTTTTCCATCTGGGACTACTCCGGGCACTGATGCCCCAGCAGATAGAAAGACTGGGTAGCCAGGACCTTTCTCTATCCTTCTCTCTATCTTGCTTACATCTACTTTTGGATTCTTATTACTTCCATTTGAGGACAAATGATCTTATTTGTGGTGGGGTGAGGCCCACCTTGTTTTGCTTATTTCAGATACTTGTGTTTTGGTGCATATTTGGGTTATCTGTTTTTAATTATGTTTTTAAAACTACGTTGTGGATGTTTGAGCTCATGGCTCTCTTTTGTTTTTAATTGCAAATGATTTTGACCCTTCAAATTTTTTTTGAATTTTTCGCACATTTTTGCCACTCCTCGTGAGTTGAATGTGGCTTTTCTTTTGTAAAAAATTGAGTCTCATTTTTTATCAATACCGATGGCTTAAATGGTGCTCTCAATTAAACGAACATGAATGTACAGCTACGATAAGGCCAAATGAAGTTGCATAGACAATATGTGAACTCTTTGCATCTCCTTGTGATTAGCCTTTTATTGAATTGTTTCTCTTGTAATGACCATTGCACACTAGAGAAAGTGCGTAGTCTTATTTGACTTAAGTGTTGATGCCTTGTGTAATTAGCTTGCTTTGAAACTTGCATGAATAAACCTAAATTTGTCCTGTTAGTCTGATTGATTTAGAAAGGTTTCCTCTTGAGATGATCTTAGGCAACTTTAAAGAGTGTGAGCCAAATTTGACATATACCTCTTTTGTGGCCTACCCGTGAACCTTGATGAACCCTAGACCTTACTTGACCCACTACCTATAATCCTCTTGATTTGTGGTTTAAGCAAATAGTTAACTGAGGCCAAATGCCTAAGTTGGGGTGTGGTGAAAAGAAAAATGAGAAGTCAAGAAGTGCAAGAAATGTCCCCATTAACTCATGGTATTGCATAAAAATGGAACCTCTTCAAATTAAAAAAAAAAGTGGAATAAAGTACGAAGGAAATCGAGTTTCAAGCAATCCATGGAGGTGAATAAAAATGTAACTTAGAAGCACTACAAAAAAAATTGATAAAGAAAAAGAAGGGAAAGACTTGAGAATACCACATCTCAAGAGGAAAAGTCACTAAGCCTAAATGACCATACCTTTGCATTCATCCCCATTACAAGCCTTAGAAAGACCTTTTTGATCTTGAGTAAGCCAAGTCGAAAGTCGATTGGAAAATAAGGGCAAACCTATGGGTGAAAACATGCATTGTGTTCCTCTTTTTGGGTGTGAGCGTTGCATCTGATTCCTGATCTTGAATTTATTAGCCTCAGTGTATTAATATGGAATCATTCTTCATGTGAGGGCATTTAGATATTTTTTGTTGAGCTTGAACTTGCACAAGTAGCAAGTATTGCGAGCATGAGAATCTTTTGTAATGGTGTGTCACAACTTGAATCTTTGAGTACACAATTGATCCTTGCATAAGTAAATTGAGGCTTGTTGTGTGCACTCATGATTGATTCTTGTGTAGCACTGTTTGAGACACCCTTTTTGAACAACTGAACTTAAGATTGCTTGAGGAAAAGCAAAAGTTTAAGTTGGGGGTGTTGATGAGTCCACAAATTGGAATCATTTAGGGCTTTATTTTGATAGAAATAGTGTCCTCGAATGCTTATTTTGTCTCAATATCTGATGAAAACTCTTAAGTTTCAGGTATTTGAAGATTTAGTGGAAGCATGGAAACTTAGGCGCAAAAAATAACAAAAAGGCTGTAAAGAACAAAGAAGCTGAAGACTGAGCATCGCCAAGCATCTTTGGCGATTTGCCGAAAGGACAAACTCTGCCCTTTGTTCCAGTATGTGAATCCCTGAAGGAAGTGGATCAAAAAGGCGATGAAAAAAGCAGTCGGCGCTTCACCGAATAGTTCTGTGAAGCAGTACTATACCACCCAATGGTCCAGAACGTGAAGATACTGAAGGCAAGTACTAAACGGCGCTGAGACAGAAGAAGGAAGAGTTGCCGAGTCATTCGGTGAACTCGACTAACCTCGCTGAATTATCCGCTAGGACTAATTTTTGATGGCTATAAATACTAAACTCTTTATTAATTTTAGGAGTTCCGAATCATTATTATTATTTTTCATAATAAAATAGTACTTTTTAGATATTTTCCCTTAAATTTGGAGAGGGTTTTGTGGGAGACTTGAAGAGAGAAGGATTTCATCTTCCCCAAGTTGGAAGTGGGTCTTCTCCATTCTTCTTCCTTTTCTTAAATCAAGGTTTAATTTATTATACCCATTTGATATTAGTATCATTTTAGGTGTATTTTGTTATTTCTTGATGTGTGGCTAAAAACCCATTCTTGGGGTGTGATTTAGCAAATATGTGTTGATATTGTTGTTGGGTCTTGCTTGCTAATAGGCTAGATGTATTTTAATGGTTATTTCACCTAGTGGTTGTGGTTTAATTTAATGGTTTTGTAGTTTGAAATACAAAACCACCCATGTGTTTTTGGCTTGCCCGAGAGGGAGGTCGCGAAACCAAGACCACTAGACCGATGGCCTAAGGAGTGGGTCGACAGGAGCTTCAGCCCGATATGGTGAGCCCTAGTCCCATATCCTAACACTTAACTCGAGAGAGTGAGTGGGGTAACGCGTAGGATGGTATTCATGCGGCAAATGGGTGTCCTAAAGGAACCCATTTGAAACGGGGTAAGTTGACCGAGAGGGAACTTATTTGCATATAAAGTTTAGCCTAGTCACTATTATCTTGCAAATTTTTTATCGAAAGCATGTACCCAACGATTTATCTCAAGAACATTTCCCCGTACTTGAGTTTCTTGTTAATTTTTGTTGTTTTTACTACTTGTGACAAAACCCCCAATTGATATTTGATACTTTTGTGTACCCCCTTTAATTTACTATGTTTTTGCTCGTTATTGTCTTTAGCTATGACTAGTTAGAGCTAAATTTTATTTTTCTATGAATTCTCAAAACCAGTCCCTTGGGACACAACCTTTAGTTGGGTTACTGTATTATCGATGATCGTAGACACTCATACCGTATGTTAGTGTCGTTGGTCACGATAAGCATCAAAGATGAAGACTTGGTGAGTCCTCATAGTTTCGAGGACAATACCCACTTTGTTCCTTTATGTCTTTTAGTTTATGTTAAAGTTTTGTATGAGCTAAGTCCCAATGTTGTATTCAAAGTATTAGATGGTGTGATACATATTATATAAAGTCTAGAAAGTCTTTCGATTGCTTTTAATGAAAATGTCTTAGATTGTAAAGAAAGCTTTTAATTCTCCTCTATTTTCCTATGTTCTTATGTTCAAGAATGCTATGAGGCTTGTATTAGACCCCTTTCGGGGTCGAGTACACCGTGTTACAACTAGGGGGTGCTCTCGGGTCGTGACAATGGTCTTACCAATGGACCATGGGTTAGGCTGTGGGTGAGGTCGGCAACAATTTTCCTTAAGGTCTTTTGGGTCTTTTTCTTGTTATTATAGCCTAATCCTATGTGGTTATACCCTTAATCTAAAGCCCTATATAAGTCTTTTTACCCCCAAATTTCCTCAATTGAAATCATTCTCTCAAATTTATGAAAGAAGAACCACTCTTCCACTCCAAAATATTTATCTCACTAGAAAGCTTGAAGAAGAAGGAGTCAACCTAGGGTTTCAAGTCAAGCCTCCAATTCCACTATTGAAGGCAATCTTTTGGCGTTGAGGTATGATAGTTTTCATCCATGGAGCCCTTTCCTCCACAGAGTTCCTAAATTCTCCAATTTACAAAGTTAGAAATCCCCAATTTAGTTAGGATTTTCTTCTATGTCATGGGTTCCTTTCAATGTTGATTTATTTGATTATTTTATAATCTATTATGTATGAATTGTGAAGATTCCGTGTTTTTAAGATGAGTCCACATGAACCTATGGTTAAACCATGTTTTCTAGAAATTGATGATTGAAAGTTGGTTTTAAACTATGAAAGGTGAATTATGGAAATATGCATGTTCTTATCAAATTGATGAAATATGATGTAAGTTCCTTTGGGAGTGAGGCATATATGTTGTTGTTATTATTTATTGTTGTGATAGGATTTCTCAAATAATTACCTCATGTATGAATCTGAATGGTTTTCCTCTCATAAAGGATTCTAAGGTTGAAAGGTTTTCTCACCTAAAATGAATCAAAGTTAAGGAGCTATTCTAAGAATAAGGAAAGCGGAAATTACCCATGTCACATGATATAGAGACTAGATGTGATTACCAAAGTCCTTTCAAGAAAAGATGAATAAGACTAATGAATATTTTGTGGGAGTTATGCTTAACACTGACTGGACAAGTGGAGATTTACCCATGTCACATAAACTATGTGCCACTATAGGTTGTCTAGATAAACATTATCTAGTGGATCCACAAAAGCTAGAAGATGATGGTTCTTATGTTGGAAAGTTAGGACACCTTTTTTCAATGTAGGGTATGCACCGGATTCCATGTCAATAGCTCACATGGTCTTACATGTCGGTTAAAGGTAATACCCCCACATTAATGAATCATGATTACGTCAAGAAGTATCTCATATGTGTTTTAAGATGATGTTTACTTGCATTGACCATGTTTTATGACATATGTTTTCTAACCCTTAACTTAATGTTTTTGCTTGGTCATCGCATATTATGAAAATGTCTCATTTTAAGCATGATTTAATACATTTTATGCAATGCCATCATACTTGGTACAAATTTGTACTAACATATACTCTTGCCTAAAGTTCACCAAATGTAAGGACCGACCTTACATATTCGCAATTTCGTGACTAGAGATCTCATAGTAGAAGTTTGAAGATTGGTGACTCCTCATGTTTCGACGACCAAACTTTTATTTCCCTTTTGTCTTTACTTTCAGATTTGAACTTGAAGTACGGACTATGTACCAATAACTTCTTATGTACTAGATGGTTTTGAGATGATGCTTAGCCTCCACTTTGTTTTATAAACTATTATGTGTTGAAACTATCTTTTAAATCTCTTATATTTCTATTATCTTGTATGATGAATGCTAAGTGTCTTGTATAAGGCCTCTTGGGGTCTTGTACGCCATGTTACCCCTAGGGGCTACCTTGGGTTGTGACAATGAAATAAGTTTTAAAGTTCATTTTTTAACTTTGTGTTGATTGCTCCTTGATTTTATGCATTTTTAATATGATTTCATTCATGTTGAGTTGTTAGATTTCTTTCCATAATGTATTCATGATTGTCTGAGTCCCATTTAATCATGAATATTCCGAAGGGTAGATATTGTAACACTTCAGAAGTTGATAAGTTGAGTTGGAAAGAAAAGTTGCAGTAATGGTTGTTGGTGCAAGTTTGTATGGACCCACGTACGAACTGTTCAAGGACCTACGGTCCATAAGAGAAAGTCGTGGCAACAAGTAGGAAATTTTGCAAAATTGACAAGTCCTAGAAGAAGGTCTACAGACCAACAAGATGGTCCATAGGAACCTCTATGAACCGTAGGAAGTGACAGCAGATGGAGATCCAACCTTGGTGATTTCAGCACCTTAAGTTATATGGGTGAACTGTACGAACCACACAAGCCCATACTGTCTGTAAATCATGGCTTGTGGAAAGTTTTTGGACTGGGAATATATTTTGGACTTTTGTTATATTTTAGGGACTTATGTTTCGTAGGGTGGTCGATAGGCCATAGGAAATGGCTTGTGGTTTTGACTAAGGATTTTGGTCTCTAGTAATATGACCTATGATTAGCTATTATGATCCGTGGGAGCTTTTACGGACCGTGCATGGGTCAGTAGGTCAGTATGAAAGTTTTAGTTCGAGGTTATTTGGATCTTTTACATGCACTATTAAACCCTAAACAATTCGTCTCTAGCCTTTTTCTTAGTCCTATAACTAATTGTACCCTTAAAAAATTATCTATTCCCTCTGGTTCACAAAAAAACCCCAATAGCTCTGAAGGTTTTCTCTCCAATTTTTCTCGTAACGACTCAAAGGAAATTTCTAAGGTTCTTTGATCTTCAAGCTTCCTTACACATTCAAAAGCTTAAGTTAATCAAGGTATTTGGGAAGTTGTTCAATGGATCCATGTCCATCCATTGATTCCCAAGAATTATCAATTTCTCTTCAATGATTCTAACCGAAATTATAGGGTTTTGCATGTTTTCTTATAGGTTCAACAGTTTATGACTTAACTAAATATATTTGATCTTATTATGCATGATTTGATCATAATTAAATATTTTCAATGATTTTCATATGAACCCATGTTATAAGCCTATTTTATGATTATGAACTATGTTTTCAGATGATGCACGTATCATGAATTGAGGGATTTTATGAATCAAGGGGGCTCCTTGATTGGATGTCCAAGATTAACCGGGCATGGTACACTCGCGAAGACCAAGTCTGTCCTCTTACTTATAAAATGACCAAAGAGAAGATCAAAAAGGATTAAGAGAGAGACCAAAACATTGCCAAAATGATGACCCGGCTGGACATCTTGGCCATTAATGTCATGGGTATTGGTGCAAGGAGTGTTAATGTTATGGGTGTTGGTGGTGTAAATCCCGATGAAGCAAAATTTGAAGTGTTGTACAATGAGGAAGTAAACTTCCTAGCCAATCAAGGAAGAGGTTATCATGCAAAGTACCCAAGGCCGGGTGGAAATCAGGGTTGGAATAGAAAGGAAGGCTGGAGAGAATGTGACAAAGATTGGTGTAATCAAAACGCCACTTGGAAGGAAAGAGAGAGGGAGAAGGATAGGTATGTGCCTCCTCATGAGCTTTAAAATCCCAAGGAATCTAAAGATGTTCGTACAAAAGACATGCTCTCACGCATTCTCAACAAAGTTGAGGGATCAGACAAAGTGTTAAAAGAGATGAAGGAGGATGTCTCTACACTTAATTAGACGGTCACCTCTCACTCCGTCTCTATCAAGCAGCTGGAGACCCAAATGGGTCAAATTTCATCACATTTGAATCCAAGACGACAAGGGGGATTTCCTAGTGATACAATGGAAAACCACAAAAATGAAGCTTGATTTGGTACTTGCGTCGTGCCACAACAATAACTAAGGCGATTCTTGGGAGGTAACTCAAGTTTTTAATGCTTTAAGTTTGTTTTTGAATAACGGGTGTTGATTGTGCTGGTTGAAAAGTGAAGTGTGTTTGAAAATAGGTGGTTTGGCGAGCCAAGAGTCCGGTCGGCGAGCCCAACTTGGACTGCCGTTGGACCCACAAAATATGAAGTGGAAATCTGTAAACTAGGTGAGCTAATTGCTTAATTGGTGACTCGTCGAATAGGTCGGCGAGCCCAATTTTTTCCACCGTGTGGACCCTCAAATCGACTGGAGGTCCTGTAAAACTCGGCGAGATAAGTGACCACTCGGTCGATCACCGAGTGGTTTGGCGTGGTTGACTTATACCGCTGAAAGGGCCACAAATTGAAAGGTTTTAAAAGGCCAAATGGTTTAAAATTTCAAACTCTCATCCGCACTTTAGATCTTCCCTACTTTCCTATTTTCATTCGCTTTGTGTGTTTGTCTTGTGCTCGGATTTGGATTACTTTGCCACCTAGCGTATCAAATTCTCAATTCGGCATTCATGTTAGTTTTTCGAATCCCGCAACTTTGATTAATGGTTGAACTCGAATGCTTTCGGTAAAATTGTATTGTTCTGTGTTGGGTCTCTATGTGAATCATGTTTTATGTGTTGGATTGCCTATTTTGTGTTTTGAACCTGTGCCTAAATGCTTAAAATGATGAATCCCCGTGTTTAATGCGTTAAAATTGATTCTAAATTATTGGGTTGCGGTTAATTTGTATTGGGTTTAGTGGGGTGAAGTCTGAGTAACCTCGAATTGAGCCAAATGATGCAAATTTCCCTATGATGGAGCATTTGATGTCATTCTTGAGGATAAAAGTCATCAAATGGCCAATTTTGGTGAAATTAGGGGAAGTGTGAATACCCCGAAGGCATAGGTCCTATGGGTCTAGGCTGAATTGAGTGTTGTTTGTGTTTGATTTTGATTTCGGGAGCTGCGGGTTTGATTTTGGAAAATAGGGCTGAAAATTATTAGGCAGTTTGGCGAGCTGGGTCGAGCTAGCGGAACGGTTCGCCGGTTCGCCAACGTCCCCTTTGATCGCCCTTAATTTCTTAATTTGGCTAAGCTGGGTTTGTAACTTTCAACGGGAAGCCTAAGCTCGCCGAGTTCACTGGGTAACTCTCCGAAAGGTTCCTTTGATCACACTTTCTACGCCCCTAACCCCTAAAACACACTATAATATTCGGCGGGCTAGTCTAGGCTCGCCGAGTGGTATCGGCGATTCGCTGAAAGGCCCTGAACGTCACCGACATGCCTTGTTTCTAGGAAATTTTCAAGCTGGTCCTTTCGGCAATCCGACCTGGCTCGCCTAAGTGACTCGCAGACTAGTTTGGCGAGTCTTTCTGCAACTTTCTTGAATGATTTCTAACACTTTTTGGTGTATTTTGCAAATATGGCTAGGACGTATTTGGATGAAAGTGGCATGCCACCCCGCAAACGAGCACAGGGCATTGTAATAAATGAGGGAGCTGCTGCTTCCACAAAAAATGGAAAGAAAGCACCTCCGAAGGGAGACAAAGACAAGGGTAAAGCGCCCGTAGCTGAGAGACCGGAGCACAACTCCTGCAGTGATGGGAAATCTTTCGATTCTCAGGCCTCATTCTCCGAGCCTAAGGATGACCAATGACTACAGACCCGACGAGCAGATATTCATGCAAGAGCTCGTCAAGATTCATTTAGGATCCGGAGTCTACCCCTTCTGCTTCTGATACAGTGCCAGCCCCTGCACATATGGTGGTCCCAACACCACCAGTTCAGGGTCCTCATCCCCGGTTACTCAATTAACTAAAAGCTGAGGGATTGAGGACCATCCTAGAGGAGAAACAATTATCCACGGATGGTGTGGTGGACATGTACCGTCTTGTGTGGGACATACTCCGGTTCCACAGGTTTGATATATAGTGGTCCATACATTCCCACCTGGGTCAGAGAGTTCTACATTGCATATGGTGACTTAGTAACCAAGGGGAAGAAGAAGGCCAGTGCCTTCAGACCGGTGGAGTCTGTGATGGTTCGGGGGAAGATACTTGGATGCAACAACGATCATATTAATGTTGCACTTGACAAGGCTACAGGTTTTGAGCATGACTACCAGAGCTTGATCACAACACAAACTCTGGATGACCTCACGGGATAGCTAGCTCCCGTCATTTATTACACCACCCCGAGGTAGATTGAGATCGGAGCCCCTATTGAGAAGAAAAACTTGAACATAGCAGCTCGGTATTGGTTTAGTTCATCAGTAGCTCAATCATGTCGTCACAGAACGAATCCATTCTCCGCCACCCAAAGACAGATTGTCTCGGCTATATCATCACCAAGAAGCGGTTGAATCTGGGGTTAATTATAAAGCAGGAGATGGCCATGAGGGCCAAACAACGTCAGACATCCCTTCTATTCCCAATACTTATTGTAGAGTTGTGTCGGAGGGCTGGAGTTCCTCTTGACGAGAAGAGGGATGTTGAGGTTACACCTACATCCTCTACCTACATCCAGCGCATAGAGGCCGAGTACATACGAGATGAAGCAGATAGGAGGAGAGCAGCTTAGGTGGACACATCCCCGGAGGTTGATGTTGATTATATACCTGCAGAGGAAGCTTTGCCTACTCCGGCCTCTAGGCCTTCCGGTACATCTACTTCCACTCCTTCCCAGGCCCCAGGTTCTACTACTGCCTCTCAGCCTTCTAGAGCTACTTCAAGTACCACTGCCTTGAGGACTCCGATCACTCAAGCCAAACTCCTCAAGATGGGGCACCTAACCCATTCTGCCAATGTGCGGGCTTCCCGGTTAGAGGCCGAGGTGCCCTGGATAATTGAGCGAGCCATTTTAGCAGCTCTGAAACCTCTCCAGACTTCCATTGATGCTCTCATGGAGAGAGTAGAGAGTTGTGAGAGAGGACATAGGGTTACTATTGAGGTTACGACTTTGTAAGCTGAGGTTTCTGAGTTGAGGAAAGATGTGGACCATCTGAAGTCCACATACTTCACGTCACTATTTGAGTCGGCAGAGGTTCCTGATGTTCCGAGTGCAGATATGCTGGCTAATTATGATATGCCTCCGACTACCACCGGAGATGAGACTATAGAGGATGTGGCTGCTGCTGAGTCAGAGGCAGAGACGATGAGGAGCAGCTCGATGTTAAGAAGGCAACCATTTATGGTGACCTGCCTGATTTAGAGGAGACGATAGTACAATCAGTCATTCAGACATCATTAACAGATACCTCTAGGGCAGGCACTAGCGGAGCCACAGTTGTTGAGACTCTGGGCACTGGTGCCCAATCTCAGAGTGTTACCCCAGGCATTGATGCCCCGACAGACGGGGCGCCTGAGTAGACATGATCATTATTTTTACCTCCCACTTTATTGTTCTTATTGACTATTTTTGTTTAGTTTCATTTGAGGACAACTACTTTTTTTTTTAGTGGGATGAGGTATTTCCATACCTACCTCTTGTGATTCTATTTTATTTGTGAATATTGGGTTTTGTGATCTATAATTATGTTTTGATTGTGTTTGGATCTTAATCTTGTGGATGGTTGAGCTTGTGGCTCCTTGTTTTGAATGGAAATGGTTTCGACCTATTTTTAAAATTTGTGCCACCTATATTATTTGTGATTGTGGTTGTTCTTGAACAAAATTTAATATCGGTTATGATCAATACCGATAAATTAAATAGTGCTCTTAATTGAACGAAATAAATGTGCGGCTATGATGAGGCCAATGAAGTTGCATAGTCAATGTGTGAACTTTTAGCATCTCGTTATGACTATCCGATTATCGAATGAGTTTCTTGTGATGAACATTGCACACTAGCTAGAAATTGTGGAGTCTTGTTTGATATTGTTGCCAATGTCTTGTGGGATGAGCTTACTTTGAACATTTTGTGATGACACCTAGAATTTTCCCCGTTGGTCCGCTTGACTAAGTGAGGCAAGCACTTGAAATTATCTTAGGCAACATTTTTTAAGAGTGAAACAATTTGACAATATACCTCTTTTGTGACCAACCTTGTGAGATGTGTGAATCTTGCTTGAAGCCTTTTGAGCCTTATCCTTTTCTTGGAAGAATCTTAAACAATAATGACCCCTCTTTATCCATTCACCCATAACTCTCATGAAGTGTTGTTTGTTTAAATAGTCAACTTAGGCCAAAAGCCTAAGTTGGGGGTGTGGTGAAAAGAGAAGTTAAATCAAGAAGTGTGAGAAATTCCCCCTTTGCAATGGTTTTGAAAAAGATGGAACCCCTCCATGTAAAAAAAAATAAGAAAAGAAGAAAGCAAAAGAAAAGGATTGAAAAAGTTGTGAAATAAAGTAGTGAAAGTTGCAAAAGAAATGGGGTATCCGGTAGTCCATTTGAAGTTGAATAATTGGGTGAATTATGAGGGTGATCAAAATGTTAAAGAAAAGAAAAAAGTGATGTTGCGGCCACACTTCATAAGGGTAGTAGCCACTAAGCCTAAATGACCATACCTTTACACTCAACCCCGTTACAAGCCTTGGAAAGACCTTTGTGATCTTGAGTGAGCTGAAACAAATGTTGATTGGAAAATAAGGGCAAACCTATGGGTGAAGTCATGCATGTGTTCATCTTTGTGAGTGTGAGAGTCGTATGTGATTCCGAAACTTTAAATTGTTGAAGAACCCTGTGTGAATAGGGAATCATCTTTGTTGTGAGGCATTTGAGTACCTTTGTTGAGCTTGAACTTGCATTTGAAGCAAGTATTATGAACTTGAGCACCTTTGATAATGGTGAGTCACAATTTGAATCTTTGAGTGCACAATTGATAATTGCATGAGTAAGTTGAGCCTTGTTGTGTGCATTCATGTTGAGTCTTATGCAACACTATTTGAGACATCCTTTTTGAACTGTTGATCTTGAGTTTTACTTGAGGACAAGCAAAAGTTTAAGTTGGTGTGTTGATGATTCTGAGATTTGGACTCATTTAGGGCTTTATTTATATAGATTTAGTGTCCTAAAATGCTTAATTTGTGTCATAAACTGATGCTAAAGCCTTGATTTTCAGGTATATGGATTGAGGAGCAAAGCAAGGACACTAACAAGCAAAAAGGAACAAAACAAGCCGAAGGAATGAAGAAGGGCGAGCCTGAGGATTGCCAAGAGCACTTGGCGTGTCGCCGAGTGGCTAATATGACTGCCTAAAGTTCCAGTGTGCCAAACCTTGAAGGAAGAAACCAAGTCGGTGACAACAAGGAGTAGTCGGCGAATTACCGAGCAGTTTCGCGATGCAAAGAGAGATCGCCCAAAGTTACAAAACTTGAGAATGCTGAGTGCCAAGGCAAAAAGGCGATGAAGGAGATCAATGGGAGGATCACTGAGTGGTTCGGCGAGCCCGACTTACTTCAAATGGCCCTTCGTGGCTTATTTTTGGCATCTTTAAATTTGATTTTGGACATTTTATTTAGGGAGAACTTTATGTTGTATAAGTTGGACAAGACTGAATTAGTTTAGAGTAATTTTGTCTTGAGTTTTTCATATTTTTTCATTAGACTTGGAGAATTTTGGAGATTCAATTCGGAGATTTTGGACGGGTATTTCAAATATTCTACAAATTGAGCATCGTAAAGACTAAATCTCTCTTACCTCGTTGATGACTAATCGATTTGGTAATCGTTTTTACTATTTTATGATGTTTGGCTAAAACCCCAATTCTTGGGGAGTGATCATATGATTATGGGTTTAATTAGTTTATGTGTATTGTTAATTACTAGTTTAAATGCTAAATTGAAGTGAGTTTAATCATTAATTGAGGTTTAATCTATGAATTGTAGTTGCAAATGCAGTTCTAATTTTGTGTTCTTAGATTGCTCGAGAAAGAGGTTTTAGAACTAAGATTATTGATTAATGATTTGTAGGTATTGGGTTGAGCTGAGTTTAGCTCGAGAGAGTGAATTCTAAACCCAATCCTACCCATCTAGCTCGAAAGAGTGGATGAATTAAGGTGTGGGTCGTTCTTCATTGTTATGCTTGTTGAAGTTCGAAAGAAATCACCTGATTCTGGATAGTTGTTCAAGAGAAAGCTATCTCCCTTATAGTCTGGCCTACTCACTGATATTTAGTTGTTTACTAGTAGTTTCAATTACCCATATATCAAAATTTTCCTATATTCGATCACATCCCGAGAATCCCTCTCCTTATTGTTATTTCGAATTGTTTGTGATTGCTTTGTAGTTGATAATTGCAAACCAAAAACTCCCATCTGACATTCGTGTCACCCCTTTAATTTGATTTATGTCTTTTTTTTTATAATTTCTATTCCTATGGCTGATTAGACCACGTTTGCACTACCTAATCAAATTTGAACACGTACCTCTCCTTGTGGGATTCGATCCCAACTCAATTGTTGGGTTTTGTATTGATTAACGATCGTTGACACCTAAAATTAGAAGAAGTGTGCTTGAAACGTTAAATTAGAAACCTTTAAGAGAATTGATTTGCTTGAATGTGTATGTCACACGCATAATTGATTAAAAAAATACTTGCCTTATTATATCTCATAACAGACATGGCATCAAAAGTATCATTGCTGACTTAAACAAAGATGAAAAAATTAACGGTGACAATTACGACATCTGGATTCGTAAAATATAATATGTACTAGAAGAGCAAAATGCTCTGGAGGGTATAAATCATGTTTTGAATCAATCATAAGAGGATAATTCTGCCCAACACATAAGGGATCTTGAAGCTTGTAAAGCTTGGAAGAAAAAACTAACTCCACTGCATGTGGACTAAATAGTTAGTTCTGTGGTTGATGACCTCATACATGAATGTGACGATTCCCTATTGCTCATGCTATGTGGGCACATCTGAGGGGAACATATGGGGCTACATCTGTACCCCGCCCTCGATAGTTAACTTTCAAATTTGACACTTATAAGAAACGTCATGATCAAAATGTCAAACAACACCTAAGGGTGATGTCAAACATGATAGTTAAACTCAAGAGTATTAGCCATGTTCTTTCTGATTAGCAACAAGTTCATGTAGTAATTCGGTCTCTTCCCAATAATTGGGAACATTTGAAGGTTAACTTTACCCATAATGATAGCATCAAAACCTTTCCTGATGTTGCTCGCCATGTTGAACTTGAAGATGAGTGGCTTGGTGCTGCTAAAGCTCCTTCTAATGCCTTTTTGGCAGAGTCAAGTGGTACAAAATCATCATGCTTCAAATGCAAGAAGAATTTGCAAAGAAATGGAAAAGACAAAGAGACTGGAGAAGGACCCTCTAAGAAAAAAAAGAAGCCTAATTCCAAGAAAGAAAAAAGGTTCTTCAATAAGAGAGGCAAGAGCAAAATGAAGTGCTAAAATTGCCAAAGTGTTGAGACACTTTGGTAGTTAATGTAGCGAGTCGAAAAAGATTGCATTTACAAACCCATCTCTAAGTGCTACATATTTTTCTAGCACTTCTTTACTAACTGAATCTTATCCCATGTGGATTGTAGACTCATGATCACCGACCATGTGAGTCGAGATCGAGATCAAGAAGTGTTTGTGGAGTTTTGTAAAGTTTAATCTAAATCAAGGTGGATCTACATGGAAAATAATGCAAAACTGGAAGTCAAAGGAATATGCACTTGCAAAGTAGACTTGTGTGGTGGTCGTTCCTTGATGTTACATGACATCCTGTATGCTCTAGAGATTCGAAGAAACTTAGTATCTGTGTCTGTTCTCTTAGACATTGGTTTTGATTTGTTTTTTAGTCGTAATGGTGTTAGAATAACTCTAGATAATGTTTTATATGGTTTTGGACTTCTTTTATGACCGCTTTATCGTATTAGATTGTAATCCTTCAACTTATGACTATTATGTTAACCGTTGTGTAATGACTTGTTATTCAAAAACAATGATATTGATGTTATTACATGGCATGCAAGATTAGGTCACATAGGGAAATATCGAATGAATAGGTTGGCAAAAGAAGGACAATTAGGTTCTTTCACCAAAATTGATATGCCAATTTGTGAAAACTGTCTTGCTAGAAAGATGACTCGTGAACCATTTGGGTATGCTAAAAGAGTTGCGTTCCCACTTCAATTAATTCATTCTGATATTTGTGGTCCGATGAATGTGAGGTCAAGGTGTGGTGCTACATATTTCATAACATTTATTGATGATTTCACACGCTTTGGTTATGTCTATTTGATTTCTCATAAATTTGAAGCACTTGAGTGCTTTAAAAGATATATGAATGACGTTGAAAATCAATTAGATAAAAACTTAAAGATTTTAAGAACTGACCGGAGACGTGAATATTTTTCAAAACAATTTGAAGAATTATGTATTGAAAAGGGTATTATAAGAAAGTTAACTACTCCTTATACACCTCACAAAAATGGTGTAGGTTAAAAAAGGAATAAAATATTATTAGACCTAACAAGATCAATGATGGCGCAGGCAAATTTGTCTATCTCTTTCTCGGAGATGCATTATTGAGTGCGGCTTACATATTGAACAAAGTGCCTTCTAAATCAATTTCTTCGACTCCTTATAAACTTTGGACTAGTCCATAAATAAACCTGAATGATCTATGACCGTGGGGGTTGTGCAGCATACATTAAAGATCGTTTTGGTGAGTTTGGTAAACTAAGTCCTAAAGGAAAGAAATGTATCTTTATAAGGTACTCTGAATGCTCCAAAGGGTATGTGTTCATCAATGAACTGGAGGATGGAGGTATTAATGAAGTTGTATCATGGAATGTCAGATTTTTGAAAAATGATTATCCCAAAATGGGTGAAATAGATGAAGTTGAGCCTCTCTACGATATGTTAAATTCAGAAGATCAGGTTATGTTGTCAAACATACTTGATAATTCAATGGATCAAGAAATGATTCATGATCCAAGTGGGAGTTATGAATCCCAAAATCCTATAGAGAAATCTAAACTTCAAATACGTAAGAGTATAAGAAAAGGTGTACCTAAACGATCTTATGAGATTGAGGATTATGTTTTTTTTGTATCTCCTAAAGAGTTGGATGAACCTAATTCTGTAACTAAGGTCTTATCGATCCCTGAAAGGAATGAATGGTCAAAAGTGATGAAAGAAGAATAAGAGTCCATGAAAACAAAAAAAGTCTGAGATCTAGTTGACCTTCCTACGAAACGTAAAGCTATTGGGATTAAATGGATTCTTAAAGTTAAACGTAAATTGGATTGACCAATAGAAAGACACAAAGTACGATTGGTGGCAAAAGGTTTTACTAAAAAAATTGGAATAGACTATGAGGAAACTTTTTCACCAGTTTTAAAGTTTACATCCATACTATTACTTTTAGCTATTGTTGCACATTTAGATCTAGAATTATACCAAATGGATGTGAAGACCGTTTTTTCTCAGTGGAGAATTAAACTAGGAAATCTACATGGAACAACCAGTAGGTTTCGTTGTTACAATCAAGAAAAAAAAGTATATAAATTGAAAAGATCAATTTATGGTTTAAAGCAATCTTCAAGGCAGTGGTATCTGAGATTTCATAAGGAGGTGATATCATTTGATTTCACCATGATCAATGAAGACCATTGCATCTATGTGAAAAAGTCAAATAATTTTTTTTTAATTCTTTCTCTTTATGTAGATGATATTTTATTAGACGGAAATAATTTGGAGTATCTGAAAAATGTCAAATCGTGGCTTTCAAAATCATTTGATATGAAAGATATGGGTGAAACAGACTATATAATGGTTGTTAAGATCTAAAGAGATCGTTCCAAGAATTTTTTTAGTTTATCTCAAGAAACTTATATAAAGAAAATATTGGAACATTTTCGAATGAATAGTTGAAAATTCATGGATAATCCTGTAGCAAGGGGTGAAACTTTAAGCCTTGAAATATGTCCAACGACTGAAAAAGAAAAGGAAGACATGTCTCGAGTTCCTTATTCTAGTGTTGTCGTGAGTTTGTTGTATGCTATGATGTGTGCTCGCCTAGACATTTGTTATGCTGCGAGTCTGGTTAGCAGGTATTAATCAAATCCTGGAAGAGATCATTATAAAGCAGTAAAGAGAATATTTCGATACCTGAAGGGCACTTCGGATCATACACTGTGTTATAGTGAATCATACTTATTCATAAGAGGTTATACATATGTTGATTGGGCTGGTGATCGGAATGATGGAAAATCAAAATCCGGTTATGCTTTCTTACTAAATGGTGGTGCTATTTCATAGAAAAATAAGAAACAAACATGCACAACTCTTTCAACCATGGAATCTGAATTCGTGGCTTGTGCGTCTGCAGTACAAGAAATTGTTTGGTTAAAGAGGTTCTTTGAACATTTGAGTATTGCAAAGAATTCTAAGGGTCCCATGATTCTATATTGTGATAGTCAAGCAACTATCGCATACACGAAGGATCCTAAACATCACAGTAAGACCAAACATATTGACAACAAAGTATAACTTTGTGAGAGACGTAGTGAAAAATGGAGAAATAACTTTGCAATACATTCCTACATGTGAAATGATAGTTGATCCTTTTACAAAGGCTATCTCTAGAGACTTGTTTGTAAAACATGTTAAGGCTCTAGGTTTGTGTAGGATTTGATGATATTTCAGTATTGTAAAATAACTTGATTGTTATAATATTCTCTTCTATATAATACTATTGGATTTATATTTAAATATAATATGCATGTGATATTTTGTAAGAAATAAAGTGTGTCAAACAAGTCACGAGATTGGCTCTCTCACATGAGCAATCACCTCTTAAGTCGAGGAACGTGAAGAAATGAGTTTCACCACCATATTATGACTTGTTTTATGAGCCAGGCAAAAGTTTCTCTAAGAAAAGGAGTGTAAGGATCACTGAAGAGAAAAACTAGGGCTAAACATCTAGAGGTGTTTAGAGCAAGGTCTGTACGATGTTGGATAATCGAAAGAATAAGATACACACACAAATATAAGGTGTAAACATCGTAACACGTGTTTCATACCACGTGTGTCAAGAGATCAATGGGTCAATGAAAGAACGGTTCACTGCTTCTTCATTGTGTGAGACCCCGAAATGTTAAAATGACTTTTCGATGAAATATCCTTTGACCTTTTACTATTCTTGAAGTTTCGATCGGTAATGCTACTTTAGCATGTTACTAATAGCCATGAGTGATTCGGCAATGCAGTGCATATCTAGGAAAACAGTTGATATGGAACAGATAGATTCGAGTAGAAAGGGAAGATGATTAAAATAAACAATTCAACTTGTATACATAAGTCGGTTATTACACTCGAGTGTAATTGTGTATATAAAATTAAAACATGAACTTGAGTTCACCTCTTTAAGAGGTTGAGAGATCAAATAAGTAACTACTGAAGTAGTGAGTGACGTATGGGGTATTGTGTGTAATAGTGTCCTTAAAATTGTAGTGAATTCTTTCCACATGTAATTGGATTCCTATGTAGGACTTGTAAAACCTTAAAGGTAAGCTCTTCATGCTCACAGGTCGCATGAACTATTTGTCGTATGAATTGGGTGTCTGATTGATGTTGTGTTTGCTTGGGTATAGTCCACCATGTGCAAAGTGGGAGACGTAAATTTTGGGTCGTGGGTCTCCCATGTGGACCGACCCAACTCAACCCGGTTCTGCCCGACCCAATCCATTTTTTGTCCTATCTGATTTAATTAATTAATTAACTAAATGTATAATCCTTTTAAAGTATAAGAGATAATAGTTACACAATAACTATTCAACCTCCCCTTAAAAGGCTCCTAGTGGGAGTAACTTATTTCAGACTTGGAAACGTAAAAGAGAAGACGGGAAGAACGTGAGAAAGGTAAAAAGAAAATATCAGTAAGGAAATAGAGAAGAAAGTTTCTTACACAAATCAATTTACACACTAAGGAGACTCTTAGTTTATGAACAAAAACGATCTTGGTTTCGTTGTGATTCAAAGAGGAGATCTAGAGGAATTCCTTTCGACAACAAAATCAACAACAATATTTCTGCTACAAGTTATAAGCTACACATCTTGTTGTTGTTTTGCCCTTAAAATTCCTTCAGGAAAACTACATGAATATGATGGATGCTATGTGAATTACCACTTCTAATAAGCTCCCATGCCCAGGAGGTAGATAACTAGAGAGAATTTGGAGACGAAGTTCTGGTTTGTGTTAAATCAAAAAATAAAAATGAACAAAAATACATCTAAATGAACACACACACACACACATATATATATATATATATATTTATAGGTCTACCGCCATAGAAGACCTCACTGCGCCAAGTCCAACATGAGGCTCACTGATTTGTGGCACTATGCCTACGACAATGTGCTCGACGTCACGACACCAAGCCTCTAAGCGTTGGCATGCAGGTCAGCCCCTGTCAAGTCCTGTATGCATACCCATTCGACCCTTAAATCCAATCACTACAAATAATCCAAAAATAGGCTTGTAAGCCCAGACATATAAGAAAATTTAATACACAAGGTTGTTATGTCATGATACTTGCAGACCAATATTTAGCTCTTTTGGAGCCTCAATCGTTTGTTTTTTACTACAAAATATATCTTAGATATTGGGGCTTTATAAAAGAATATTAAATTAGATAATGTTGGTTTCATAAAATAAACACAAATCAAAGGAAAATTTTAAGACAATTTTAGATTGATTTTTTTTAAAAAGTAAACATTAAGTTACATTGGAACTTCAAGCATTTCCTTCAGAATGATTAGTCATCACCATTTGAGTATTTGCATCAAAGTGACAATCAAAAAGGAAATCACATCCTTTTGGAAAGATGCAATAATAATAATTTCTTTTGAGAAAATTAATAACACTATCTCAAGTCAATACGGCTATATTAGAAAGTATTTTAGACTTTATCCTTTTTTTCTTTAAAATAGAAATGTACAATACTGTCATGTACCAAAAACTCGAGTCATGATGACACCTACTATAATCAACTACTAGCTAAGCCAACCAATATCCCTCAATGAAAATTAATAGGCATATCGGGTAGAGGCAATAACCAAAGAAGAATTTAAAGCAATGTAAAAGGAACAAAATTGAAACTAGAAAAGTAAAAATATATAAAAAAAAACTATACAATATGATCCAATCCCACGACCTGGTGGACAATAGTACAAAGATCCTTAGAGTACAAGTCCCAAAAGTGGAACAAAAAATACAGACTTGTTTCGATATAAAAGATTAGTTAAAACTATATAAAATGGTGATAAGTAGGACTTGGACACCATCAACTCACCCTTAATTTCCAAAAATCTCCAAAACTAACTTGAATCACCGCTATCTATTGTCGCTCGGAGCTGCATCAACAAAATATATGTGTAGTGCAGAATGGTTACCAAAACAACAAGAACTCAGTAGGAATCAAAGGGTTACTAATCTTGGAAAGTAAAACTAATATGAAAAGAGAGAAAGTAAACGGTGTCAAGAGGTCATAAGAATGAAGCGATAACAGAAAATCTAACTGTCATGCTCACATGTCTCAAAGGACAGAGTATTAAAGGAAAACAACTATCTATAACATTATTGGACCCCCATAAGTTAGAAGGTACACTCATGCACAATTGAAAAGTAAATAAACCAAACAAATGCTCAATAAGTTTGATGAGTACACAAAAGAGCTACGTATAAAACTTTCTAAGTCTAAAAGTATTTCAAAACTGAAATGGGTGACTCTAGACTCATATCACATTTATGGTTTGTTGAAGAACCCAATAAAATCACTATGGCAGGATTTAAAATTGAATAATAGAAATGTGCCTACACTTAAACTGTGGCTGGTAGAAACATACATGGCCCTCAAACCGTGGCTAAAAGGCATGCAGACCAACATTGACTCACAATTAATAGACACTGAATTTATCTTAATCACACACTCTTTTTCCTATGGTAAAATATCATAGATCGAAACCATCCTTAGAGTCACCAGGGACCCACTACAACTCAAAATCTAAGATCTGATCCAATATAGTGAACATAGCCTAAAATTACAAAAAAATGCACTTGGGATGAAACAAAAGGGAAGTTATGGATGAAAAATTACAAGATATGAGTTCTCACCATATCAAGGATTCAAACTATCATACCTAAGTTTGTTGTATCAGCCTACAAGGAGCTAAATCATCCGAAGCAATGTGAGAGAATTTCCAAGGGAAAAAGTCTCCAAAGAACAAGTTTAGGCATTCACTAGATTACGCCTAAGCTAAGGCCAAGAACAAGCTAAAAACCAATATGGTAAAGAGTAACGAACCCCACAAGACATGATACAATTGATGCAACCATGGTATGAATGCTTAGATTACCAAAACTACCCAAAAATAAGGCTACGACATACTTTCTAACTACTAATCATGATTCAAACTAGAAATACATCACAAATCTAGCTAATCAATATTAATTTACTAACACAAGGTCAATTTTGTGATGGATAAGCCTAGCCTACCTCCAATCTGTCTATGCATAATCCTAACCACTAAACAAAAGTTTTTCCCTTATGAACTCCCTTCGATCACTACCTTATTATCAAATAAATTATCATAACATGAATACAATCATTTTGAAACCGTAATCGTAATAACCGAAGATGGGCACAAAGATAAGTCAAAATCAACATTGTGGGAACCATGTTGTGAATCCCAAATTTGACTTTATCAATTTGTCCCTTCTACCTCTAGGAACCTGTGCCCCAAAAACAAGCACAATCAAAATTCAAAAACAAGACAAACAAGTTCTTATATGTAACACCCGATCATTTGATTGTTAGACTTACTGTTGGTGTATTATGCATTTTATTATTAAATAAAATATTAAGTGCATAAGTTTGTGGGTATAAATTGTGGTAGAAGATGACTATTGATTCTTGTAACTCTTATGGTCATTAGTTTTTTATAACTCATATGACCATTAGTTTCTTGTAACTCGTGTAACATCTATCACATTTATCCACCCACATTACTACCCCTCATTTTACCTATTGATTATATGGAAGCCTTCTTCACCTATAAATAGTGGTGTTTTTCTGAAGTATATCAAGAAGATGAGAAGGAAAAGAAATAATGTAAGAAAAGATGAGAGGTTTATATTGAGGTTATTTTAGTGAAAGATAGAGTTGAGACAAAGAAACTATTCTATGTCTTCAACTATATTCAATATACAAAAAAGAGTATTATATTTTGAAGGAAGGTGTTCCTTTTGTGGAGCTTTGGACTCTTCAACTAATCCAGAGTTATTTGAGTTGTACGACATTGTTGGATTGTTGTATCCTGGAGGGGACAAGTCAAGAGACATACTACTAGATCGGTGTAGATTATGCCGCAGTGGGATTGAATCTCCTTAAAGAGAGCGAGATATTCGCGCCTCAGCCTAAAGATTTGTTTATTCATTTTTGTCATTTTATTTTCAACTGTAATATTCTATATTTGTGGTATATTACACCAACAATTATAAGGAAATTCATGTTTGTTACAGTTTGAAAAAGTGTTGATATCAAGATAGAGATCTCAACATAATTCCGCTCAATGTCGCTCTCTTCAAGTGTTACGACCCAGGGGTACCCCCTAGATGCAACACGGGGTACTTGACCCCGAAGGGGTCTCACACAAGCCCTTAGCATACATAAACATAAGAAAATATAAATGATGCGGAATTTAAAATTTGTACAGTCGAAGTCTTTTTCATAAAACCGAAAAGAATCTAGACATTGTCTCATAATCCATCTACTACAATAAAATGTCAATAGGGTCACAGCCCTTTACAATAAAAAAAAGTCTCAAAAGTAGAATATAAGAAAGTAACTAGAAGTGAATGACATCTTGTCCTCGAACCATGAGGACTCACTACAAGTCTTGGAGATAAGCAATCCAAGCCTTTGTCAAGAAAGGAAGTAAAGTTCACCTAGCCGGAACCTACACTTACCAAAAATGTAGAAGAAATAGGGGTTAGCACAAATATGTACTAAGTATGGAAGCATACATAAAAATCCTTGAAATATGATAAAAAGGACAATTTAGTTGAAAAGCATGCATTTGTCAAGCTTGAAAATCACCATGCACTTTTAATGTAAAATACAAGTCATAGCATATTCATCATACAAATCCTCATAACATAGTAGAACCATTACCTTAGCAACCCTAAGGTATACTTGTGCAATATATGGTTGGCATCCCATAATACCAACCATACTAAGTACTCCTTTCAGGCCACCTTAGTCATACATATCATCCTTAGACCTCATCATAGTCAATAGTCATAGATAAGGAAATACTCATGTACATTAACTTGAACATAAGGAAAGTCATCCATAGCACAATCCATTCAACATACATGCATACATTCATATCTTATCATAGTATACAGAACCATTCCATAACCTCCTTCAAAGTCTACTTTTGCAATGTAAAAGTGAAGTCTCATACCCCCACTCCTACTAAGCAAAATTCATCAAGAAGTCATACGCATAGTTCATGTCATAGTCATTATCTTGTCATGTAGCAAAAATAGCCATAACCGACATAAACCATGTGAGCTACATGGAATCCGGTGTTGTGTAACCCCACACCAAAAGAAGGTGCCTACTTGCCTAAGGTAGAACTAAATGTATAGACTTTAGGTGGATCCACTAGCTAAAGACCTATGTGGGCACATAGTTATGGGATAGGGAGATTGCTTCTAGAAACCCGACCTATTGTATTGGCGGAGGAGCTTCCATCTCATTAGAATAATTTAGATGACCCGGCCAATTTTATTAACGGGAGGGCCTCTACCTCATTTTCCATATCCACTCGGTGCTAAGCATTATTTCCCAAATTATGCATACTAAGTCTTGAATTGAATTTACATGTGTGAATGAATAACTTGCCCTTCATTCAATACAACTCATAAAATAGCTCATAGATTCAATTAGGTGAGAATGGACTTTCAACCTTAGAATCATCATTAACATGTGAGTAAACCTTTCACATCATGTTCTTAGTGTTTCATGAGAATAGCCTTTCAATCAACACAACAACATTATTATTATCCTAGACAATTCATACATAGTAATGTTTAAGGGTAAGGGGAGAATGATCATTCAACAATACCACAATTTACACATTAGTCATAGGATCTTCACTTTCTAAGTGAATCATAAGTTCATACACAACTTTCATCAACATGTACAAACCTTCATAATTTACCCTTCAAGGGTCATGAATCATGTGTCACAATCACACCTAGAAATACTACATTAGGCATGGATAAAACAAGATTCAATAACTAAAATACCATACACATAATTCATAGAATTCATCTTGCATCAATACACCCTTCACAATTTATGAAATTGGGGTCATGGAAAAATTCATGGGTTCATGGGGGACTTTACTATAAAAATCATCATTAAACAATAATTCAATCATAATATAAGACAATTAACTCATTGAAATCATTTTAGGAAGAACCCATGACTAGATTGAAAAACCCTAGTTTTTGGAGAATTTACAAATTCGAAATTAAGAGTTGAAGGGCATCATGGAAGAAAGCTTTCCATGAATCAAGACTCCCATACCTTGATTGAACATTTCCCCACGAATTGGAGTTGATAAGTTGAGTTCTTCAGCCCTAGTCTTCAAGTTCTTGTTCTTCTTCAATGGAGGATTTCTAGTGATAGAAATATTGGAGGGGAGAGGATTTTGGGAATTATTTGGGTATTTGATTATTATGACCTAGTTTAAGGAATATTGACTTAAAAACATCTTATATACTACCCGTAAAAATACCCAAAACAACCCCACTTTAATTGGACTAAAAAGGAAATTACTTACTTGACTCTCACTTAAGTCACCACGTCAGGGACCACGAGTCACCTTCACGAGCCGTGGTGTGGATCATGACCCACAGTCCTGCTCGTAAAGGTGGGGCAGTGTCTAAGGTTTTGGTGCTCGAGGCTCCCTCGCCCAAGGCATCTTCACGAGCCCCTTCATGAGCCGTGGTGATGACCACAATCCTTGGTCACACTCGTGAAGGGTGAGGCAGTAGCTAGGCTACTTTGTGCCCCAAGCCACTATGCCTAAGTCATCTTCATGAAGGGCTCCACGAGCCGTGGTCCCTTTCGTGAAGTTGAGGTAGTTGCTAGGATTTTTAGTAGTTATTTTCCATGGCCAAGGAAGGTTCACGAGCCACCTTCACGAGCTGTGGAGTGGACCATGATCTGTGGTTCCACTCGTGAAGGTGGGGCAGTGTGCTCCAAGCAAGGGGCAACCTTGGCCTTTGGCCCCTTTGCCTTGGAACTTTCCCCTTGGCCTTGACCCTCCTTATCCTCCTTTAAACCCTAAAAGGTCTTCTAATCTTCATGGAGTCATTTCATGATTTTTAACCTTTACATTTAGGCTCTAGTTTAACCTACCATTTTCCGGAGTGTTACACCAAGAGATGAAAAAGAAGAGGTGTACTGTAGAGTATTTTTTTCTACTTATTGAATTCAAGTGGAGAATAGGTAAAGGAAAAAAAAAACTTTTTTACCTAGTATTTTCATGAATAAAGTGATACTACTTTTCATGAAAAAAATGATATTTAAATTCTTAAAATAGTGGGGACTCATGAAATGAGGGAAAAATTATTGTGAAAAAAATGATTTTTGCGTCTTTGAAAAATGCTCTAAAAAGGGTATTACAAGTGCATATATTTATTGTGGAATAAATCACATATTGTTGTTTGGCTATGATGGGATGATTTTGGATATAAACATGAGGGTTATCAAAGAAACAATAAAAACATGTTGAGTAGCCATTTTAATATGAAATATATGGTGGGATAAATTTCGTTCTTGGAATGAAAAAATACCATAAAACATGTGATGAAATTTTCCTTTTCAAGTTACATGTTTTTTAAAATATTGTGAAATACAATCTTATTGGTTGTGTGAGTCTTGCAACTACTTTTGATTCAATTGTGAAAATGGAGTGACAAAGACATAAGGAGTTTGGTAGCCTAATAAAAAGTATGAGATATATGACTAATTACACTTTATATATATGATATTGCATATAAAGTATAACATGTACAAGTAAATTTACTTGGTACGAAATTTGGTGGCTTGTTTTATGAGAAAAAAATATTATGCTACACTCAAAAGTTTTGTTGGTGTAGTTGAGAAAACTTTGTGCTATTTGTTGGAATTGAGAAAATCAAATTATATTGCTTTCTTATCTACTATGGAGGTTGAAGTAAGAAAAATTTAAGCTTCAACAAGTGAAAAAGTGAATTGATTTTACTATATCAAACACTTTGTTTTGAGAAATTAATTTTTCTAATTTTGATTAATTGTGATAGCACCAACATTATTGGTAAATACAACATCGTTATTAAAACGGTAAATTCAGACTCATGAGGAGAAAACACAGTATTGTGAGATCATATTGATCATTGGTATACTATTAATATTAATTGTATTAAAATTTGTGATAATCTTGTGGATTTATAAACCAAGGCCTTAGCAAGATAAAGAGTCTGAAGCACATCGAGCGGGAAGAAATTAAAGCTAAAAAATATTCAAGTTATAAATGAGGAAACCTAACCTGGGGACTAGAGATCCTATAACTAGGTTCAATGGGAAGAACGAATGATATGATGACTTGTTGTGAAATGCACTATTGTTAATTTTATTCAATTCCTATGATGTGAGTGCATTTATCCTATAATAATTTGTGGAGGTTGAGTCTTTGAACTCTTAATGAAAGTCTGTATCTCGTATAAGTGGAGTGTAAAATTATAGGAGCACCCTTGACATATTTCACTTATGTGAGTGTGAAAGTAGGCCACTTTCTATGAGAATATGCTTGTTCTCAAAAACACTTATGAAACCGGGATAGCACCAGGCCGTAATCTGATGGCTATTAGAACTTATGTCAACACCTTGATTATTGTGTGTAAGCAGTAATACTTTATTTTCCCTAAGCAGCTATAGTTCAAGTATGAGACCACTACTGACTCTAGATTAAAGATTATTGTTTTACTAAGTGAAGGTTCAATGTAGAACACACCTTTATCATGCATAATAGTCTCCATTCAACTAAATTGGTGAACTCTCTTATTTTAATATTAAAATGAGTGGGGGAATGTTGATGTATTATGCATTTTATTATTAAAATAAAATTTAAGTGCATAAGTTAGTGGGTATAAATTGTGGTAGAAGATGACTATTGGTTCTTGCAACTTATATGACCATTAGTTCTTGTAACTCTCGTGGTCATTAGTTTCTTATAACTCATCTGACCATTAGTTTCTTGTAACTCATGTAACATCTATCACATTTATCTACCCATATTACTACCCCTCACTCTACCTATTGATTATATGGAAGACTTTTTCACCTGTAAATAGTGGTGTTTCTTCCTTTGTGAAGTATCTCAAGAAGATGAGAAAGAAGAGAAATACTGTAAGAAAAGATGAGAAGTTTATATTGAGGTTAGTGTAGTGAAATAGAGAGTTGAGAAAAATAAAATATTCTAAGTTTTCAACTATATTCACTATACAAAAGAGAGTATTATATGTTGAAGGAATGTATTCTTTTTGTGGAGCTTTGGACTCTTCAACTAATTCGGAGTTGTTTAAATTCTACGACGTTGTTGGGTTGTTATATCCTGGATGGGACAAGTCAAGAGACATACTGCTGGATCGGTGTAGATTATGTCACAATGAGCTTGAATCTCCTTAAAGAGAGCGAGATATCCGCACCTCAGCCTAAAGATTTGCTTATTCATTTTTGTCATTTTATATTTTCAACTGTAATATTCTGTATTTGTGGTATATTACACCAACACTTACTCATACTTTTGGGATAAGACTAAGAGCTTAAAGTGTTAGGAAATATGTTTTATAAGCTATTTTCTTTTCATAATAATTGTATGTTAAGTGTTGAAGTCAAGAACGTTAAAAATTAAAAGTAAAAAATGTTATTGTAACTTTTCTTTAAGGAATTATCTTATAATAGCTACTAAATGTGTTAGGGGTTTTCCCCAAATATATAAATAATTATTGGGGCCCCGACATACCAAATAAATGGTTTACGAGTTAATTTCCAAAACTCTACATTGCAAGGTCATAAATTTGGTATAGTTTGTCTCATCAAATTGTGGCGTATCTTCATAGCTGTTGTGGCAGCGAGATGGAAGGTGTTTGTTGAGTATTTGGAAGTATATATGAATATATATTGTGAAGTTAAGGATCTCATACACGTATCTACTTGTTGAATAGAGATTCTAAGCTTCTAATTAGGAAAAGTTGTAGTTGCTGATGGCTTGCAGTACTTTCTTCTTGATTTTGGCTTCCATTGTTGTTACTTTTAAGAGAAAGATTGTTTAGACGGTATTTCAATTGTTTTTGTCGAAGAATTCATTCTCCTACGACCCTCTTTCATAATCCTCTTTTCTAGTATAATTTTAAAAAAAATTGAGCTACAAAGTGATGTTTTGGATATTGGTTCTCCGGGCAGCCCCCTTTTTGTCATTGAGTGGGGTTATTATTGTTGTATATTGATGGTGTTAAGGTTTTTGAGGGACTAGGGGTTGGTTTGGTTTTTATTGAAGTCATGTAAGAATGTTGTTGGATCAAATGAAGCGAATTACACCTAGAAATCGTGCCTCGGGATCCCATCGCTCCTCGGAGGCCTTGTTATGTGTTTAATTTAGTTTCCATTTATTATTGTTATTGGCAGAATTATATGCTTTGTTTTTGTCCAGTCATGACATTCACACCTTATTGATTTTCTATAGCTCGTTGTCACAACCATGTTGATTCTAGCAAATGTTACGTTATGATAGATTGGTCGAGTTTCATACAGACACATTTAAGGCTTTAATTGAAAGGTATGTTAAGACTTCCTTTTCACTTTCTGGCATGACCTTTAAGGCCAAAGATTTTATAGCATGCTTAATGTTGTTATACTACTAGTGGCCTTATAACATTGTGTTTGTGCCCCACAACATCATTTAATGAATATCTGCAACACTCTATTCCATAGCATTAAAACCTAGAAGAGTATGTTATGATTAGATCAAGACCATCTGTGATTACATGATATAATTGTGTTGTTTTCTATCGTCCTGATACCACCTATGAGCTTGTTTTGGGCTCAGTAGACACTAACACCGCAAGGTTTTTGATCATATTTGGTTACTATTATCATGCCTTTGGGATGATAGGCTGCACCTATGGGGCACCAATTACATTATAGTAACGTGCCTTTGAGCCGAGCAGACCGTACCTATGGCAAAGGTAAGTTGTAACTACGAGGCAATAGTTACATTACATTACCGCGCCTTTGGGCCTGGTAAATTGTGCTTATGGGGTTAGAATGATCCTACCTAAGGGACAGGAAGGTTGTAAATACAGGGCAACACTTATGTTGTACCATAAAGACTTAGAGTTGTGTAGATTCATGACACATGTACATTCAGGTAGTTTAAATCAGATCACCAGTGGGTCAGTTAAGGGATCAGTATTGGTATTTAATGAACTGTTTGCGTCTACTATGACTGATGGCAATTGTATGCTATTTTTACCCGTTGGGATTTTGAGGGACAGACAACGTTATTGTTTTCTATGTGTTATTAGTGGTGGCAAATGGTTGGATTGGATTGAATTTGGATGATTTGAATATGGATTGAACAAAAATGGTTTGGATTACAATCCACCCAAATAGAATATGGGTAAATATGGATTTGGTCAAATATGGTTTGGGTAAAATGGTTCTAACCCATTTCAAAAAAAAAAAATTACCCCCTACCCCGGGCACCCCCACCCCCGGGCACCCCCACTCCCCATCTTCCACCAACCTACCCCTAATTTTTTTTGTTTTCCACAAACAAAAAATAAA
>JAJOOF010006263.1:0-36210 GCA_029582545.1 Solanum lignicaule
AAAGAAAATGCAATAACAAACTCAACTTTACTTATATAATAAAGTAATATAGTTTCTGTGGGAGATTCTCTAACCGACAACCACCACTATGAGCCTAAATGGTGATACAACATCTTGCCCACGCTGCCAGAACTGTCCTATACTTTGCTGTCATATAGAATGCTTAACTTAGTGGATCCACTAGCTTATGCTAAAAGCATCTTAAGGAGTCATCTAAAAAGTATGATCCTTTACTACCCATGATGGCTACATGGTTTATGGACACTTGAGTTAATATGAACTCGCATCCCCATATCGGTGCTCAATACTACTCCCAAAATATACTTAGCTCATATGTTTTTAAAACAAACTTTTTTATTTGATTTGAGATAATTATTCAAAAACTTAGCTTAAAAGCTCTCTTGGAATCAATGTTCCCTTTCTTGCTCAAATATGAAAACATTTTAAACTCTTTGGGAATACATAGTCCCCATATACTTCTTTGAAGAAATGAGCTTCAAATCTTTACTCTTTGCTTAACTTAAAACTTAAGTCTTAGAACAAAGTTAAAACGTTTGTGAAAGAGTTTTGAAAACTTTAAAGAACTTCTTTTGACTTGCTTCTTAACTTCTAACTTGACTCTTAGCTTTCCTCAAATTGAATTATGGATTCAAGGATTGTGATTTGTGATAGGAAAGATCTCATGATGTTTATGAATGAATTTAGATAGCTAAAAATTAGAAAAAATAAAAAATTCACTGTCTGAGGGTGGGTCCGCGATGCGGAGAAACATTAAAATTTTTGTTTCGAAAATAACTTTTGAGGCAGAACGGCCCGTAATCGCTCTGCGACGCGAAACCATTTTTCCCAAATCAGGGGAGCAGGTCCGCGACGTGGAGGCACTGCCCAGATTTGTCTGATGAAATATTTTTCTTCGTTTTACCGCTCTAAACCCTCTAAACTCCATGGGTTCTTTCCCCAAACACTTAGAATCATCTATACCCTCAAATAACATCAGATTCCACTCGAAAACACAACTAATAACGTGAATCATTCTCAAGAAAACTCCAACAACACAACCCACACAGATTCAAACGAATCTTGAACGTTCTTCTCCTTTCTCCTCTTTTCTCATCTTCTCCAATCCCTAGCGTAAAATCACTTTTCTAAACTGACTAAAATCCGACTTTAACCCAATTAAACTCCTAAAATCGAATTAGAATAATTAGGTAAGGCAAAGACTAAATTACCCTACCAAAATCCGGATTGAACTTTCCTTATTCCAACAACCCAACTTCCAAAGGGCATAACTCACTCATACGAACTCGGAATCGCACAAACTCAGCGGCGTTGGAAAGATCATTTCAAGAAATGTCCTACCATATCTGGAAGTACACCTAAATCATCTTGAGCTAGAAGTTATGGCCGTTCGAATTTGACCAAAACTCAACTTATTCTAACTTAACAAAATTTCTAGATTTTCATTCTTTTCAAAAATGACTATTTCCAATTATTGGCTTCTTCCTAGTTATATCAATTTTGCGAGATCTTACATAAATGACATTGACAATTCATACTTTCATAGCATACAAAAGTTCAATATTGAAAAACACACGAAGAGTTTCACTATGCTTTTTCTTTTCTCTATGACAATGTTTTTCACTTTGTTTGACCATTAACTAGGTATGATTTTTTTATTTGATGCATATGAAATTATTTTATCAATAAGTATGTGTTCAGATATATGTTTTCATTATTCATTTTTTTAATCATGTCGATTTATGTGTAATCTTCTCATTATTTTGTATCAGGCGATGCTACTAAATTTTGCCTAGGAACTTTTATGACTAATTATGTATGTGATAATATTAGATGTGTAAATCTAGCTCTATTTCACTGGCCAGCAAGTTTGATACCTGATGATTGTGTTTGTACTGCAGCAGGAAGCAATCAAACCCTTTGTACCTATCAAATTCATTGTTAAACAAAATTATGCAATAAAAGTGGTTATTATTGATGTTAATTGAGTAATCATGCAAGTCCATTTAATGTTTGAGAATAAATAAAATAAATAGATATCAAAAGTTGAACAATATTTTTTATGAGTGGAAAAGCTTAACTTTAAAAGTTGTGAGATCAAAATAGCAATTAAAAGTTGAACAATATTTTTTCCCTTCAAACAAGAGTCATTAATAGAGCAATTTTTGTAATTTTATCAAACCAATGTAACATATAAAATGACACATGTAAAAACAATGTAATAATAGATTATATAAATCATTATTATCAGATATATTTACTTGCCTTTTGCATCTTCAAAATTAAAATGGATAGATAAAGTTGATTGTTCAAGAATATCATTAGGTGCCCACTTAAATGACCAATAAATTATATCATTTTTGAGAGTAAATAATCAACATAAAATTTTAGATCAATATACAATCTATAGGTATAATCATTTCGAAATTTATTTAACAACTTTGAAAGATAAATTTTGTTATTTAATTGCATCATTTTTTGTCTCTTAACACCATTAAAGTTACATTTTCAAAAGGTAAGTTCGTTTTCTTCCTTTTATCTACTAAAACTAGAAATTAGCGACAAATAAATTATGTTGTTAAACAAAAAATTATTTTTCATAATTATCGATTAATTAATAAGATATTATAAGTCACAAGATATTTAGTGACAGATTTGAGATAAAGTTTGTAACTAATATCATTTTATTTTTCTATTAATATTTAATATCGAATATAGTGGTAGGTGGAAAGTAATTTTTAGCATTAAATAAAAGTTTGGGGTTCGGGCTTTGAGGATTAAATAACATCTGATAGGGGCGTTTTACCCCCAAAATGATACTTTCCGACTCAAATCTACATTAGTTGGATGGAAAATGGGTATCAAACAATTTGTGAAAGAAAATAAACTTCATATAACTATCCACAAATTTATATTTTATTTTACTTTTCAAAGTTCGAATAAATGGCATTTCCTATTAAAAATATTTCAACCCGATTATGAATTTTAGATTTAACATTCTTTTTTATCCATTAATATGTGGAAGTTATATTTACCATTTGGGACTTATTTGAGAGGTTTATGTTGGGGCCCAAAGGGAAAAGTGTGTTTTGAACAAAACAAAACCATTCTCAATAGCATCAGATTTTGTTTTACGTAATGTTGTTATAAGCCTTCGTCTTTGTAAGAAAATAAGGAGCCTCGCGATATCTTCTCGTGGATGACTCTATCATGATCACAAAGGGAAATAATGTCATGAAAATAAAAGTGAAAATAAAAAATATTTAATTCATTTCAAGACTTTTGAGGATTTTGAAGTTCCACCTAGGACAATTATTTTCTACCTGAGTTCCTACATCAAATCTCTAAATCAATCCTACGAGTCAGTCCTACGACCCGTCAAACTCTCTACAGTTCATCCTATCAAGTCGTAGGTCCAATATTTAGAAACTTAATTTTCCAAAACTCAACTTTGGTTTATGACTTCCTTCCTATGACCCATAGGAATTCCTACGGTTCATCGGTTGTACTCATAGAAACTTGCTTTAGTCATTTTTTCTGCATTTTTCTTTCCTTTTGGACATATCAACTTCCAATGTTTTTACAGAAAAAGACTCAAATATTTTTTAAAATAACTGTATGGCAGACCTAACATTGCAACCTACGACTTGTGGGAATTCTTATAGACTATACTGGTCAATCGTAGTTTGAGTGACTGGGCCTAAAATTCATCTAACTTCGATGAGACCTTCCGACGGTCCGTAAACCCAATCGTAGAACTCAAATTTTACCCCAAAATTTCAACAAGTTTGGATTGCTTCTAAGGAACCCATCTACGGTCTGTAGAACATCCCACGACCTGTTCTAGTCAAAGGTTGATCAAGTTGTTGGGATTTCAAATTTCTCAAAACTTGACCCACTTCCTACGGATGCACTCTACAGTTTGTAGAAGCATTTACGACCTATACAATGGATCCGTAGAACACAACCAGTAGCTAATAAGTGAAATCTTTCCTTTTCCAAATTCTGAGGTATTACATTTAGTTATGTATAATATTGATTCAAAAATTGAATATGTACATTTTAATTTAAATAAAATAAAATTTTAATCACAATATTTGTAATAGATATTTAAAATAGGTTCCCTCTATAAATTAATATTAGTATTAAAAGTACATTGATACATACCATTTTTTCATAATTTGACTCTTAAAAAAGCACTTTTTTTAAAAAAGATTAGTCAAACAAAAATTTTCTTATCAAAAGCATTTTTCAAATGAATTAGTCAAACACAAATAGATTTTTTTCTAAAGCATGTTTTTAAAAAGTCATTTTTAAAAAGTGTTTCTAGAAAAAAAACAGTTTATAGCAGAAACTTAAATAGGCTCTAGCAGCATACTATCATTGGTATTCTATTAGCAATTAATTACATAGATTTACTAGCTTTATTTCAACATATCATAAGCTTATTTGTATTTTATGACAAGAATTATTTTTTGACCAGTAATTTAAAGATACAGATTTACTAGCCTTATTTGAATTAGTACAATAAATTCATTTATATCTTTTATAAAGTAATTAAAAATTACAGATTTATAAAGTTTATACTAATTAATATGATAATTTCATATCTTCCTTCAGCCCCTATATAAGAGTCCTAAATGGCATAGACAATTCATAATTTCATAGAATACAAAAGTTCAATAGTGAAAAAACCATGAAGAGATTCACTATGCTTTTTCTTTTCTCTATGACAATATTTTTCACTTTGTTTGACCATTCACTAGGTATGATTTTTTTATCCGATGCATATGAAATTATTTTATCAATAAGTATGTGTTCAGATATATGTTTTCATTATTCATTTTTTTAATCATGTCGATTTATGTGTAATCTTCTCATTAGTTTGTATCAGGTGATAATGATACTAAATTTTGCCCAGGAACTTTTATGACTAATGATGTATGTGTTAATATTAGTTGTGGAAATCTAGCTCTATTTCACTAGCCAGCAAGTTCGATGCCTCATGATTGTGTTTGTATTGCAGCAGGAAGCAATCAAAGTCTTTGTACCTGTCAAATTCGTTGTTAAACAAAATTATGCAATAAAAATGGTTATTATTGATGCTAATTGAGTAATGATACATTTCCATTTAATGATCGAGAATAACTAAAAACAAATAGAAATCAGAAGTTGAATAATATTTTTTATAAGTGAAAAAGCTTAATTTTAAAAGTTATGAGATCAAAATAGCAATTAAAAGTTGAACAATATTTTTTCCCTTCAAACAAGTGTCATTAATAGAGCAATTTTGTAATTTTATCAAACCAATGTAACATATAAAATGACACATGTCAAAACAATGTAATAATAAATTATATAAATTTACTTGCCTTTTGCATCTTCAAAATTAAAATAGATAGATGAAGTTGATTGTTCAAGAAAGTCATTAGGTGCCCACTTAAATGACCAATAAATTATATCATTTTTTAGTGTAAATAATCAACATAAAATATTAGATCAATATACAATATATATATATAATCATTGCGCTATTTATTTAACAACTTTGAGAGATAAATTTTGTTATTTAACTGTTTAATTTTTTGTCGCTAACACCATTAAAGTTACAATTTCAAAAGGTAAGTTCATTTTCTTCTTTTTATCTACTAAAAATAGAAATTAGCGACGAACAAATTATGTAGTTAAACAAAAAAATTATTTCTCATATTTATCGATTAATTAATAAGATATTATAAGTCACAAGATATTTAGTGACATATTAGCTATGAAGTTTGTAACTAATATCATTTTATTTTTCTATTAGTATTAATATCTAATATAGTGGTAGGTGTAAAGTAATTTTCACCCTTGAATAAAAGTTTTGGGTTCGGGCTTTGAGGATTAAATAACATCTGGTAGGAGCGTTTTACCCCCAAAATGATAATTTTCGACTCAAATCTACATTAGTTGGATGAAAAATGGGTATCAAACACTGTGTGAAAAAATAATATAAACAAAAAAACTTCCTATAACTATCCAAAAAATTATATTATATTTTACTTTTCAATGTTCAATTAAATGGCTCTCCTATTAATAATGTTTCAACCCGATTATGAATTTTAGATTTAACATTTTTTTTATCCATGAATATGTAGAAGTTATATTTACCATTTGGAACTTATTTGAGAGGTTTATGTTGGGGCCCAAAGGGATGAGCATGTTTTGAACAATAAAAACTATTCTGGATAAGATCGAATTTTGTTTTTCTTAATGTTGGTCTAAGACTTCATCTTTGTAAGAGAGTAAGTTGTAATCGTGTATGAAGAAAAAATATGGCATCATGGTGTAGTAAGGAGCCTCGCGATCTCTTTAATTTGTGATCGTGTCTGACCCCATCAGGATCACCAAGGGAAATAATTTCATTAAAATAAATAGTGAAAATAAAAAAAAATTAATTCATTTCAAGACATTTGAGGATTTTGAAGATCCACCTAGGACAATTATTTTCTGCTTGAGTTCCTACGTCAAATCTCTAAATCAATCCTACGAGTTAGTCCAACAACCCGTTAAACTCTCTACAGTTCGTCCTATCATGTCATAGGTCCAATATTCAAAAACTTAATTTTCCAAAACTTAACTTTGGTCTACGACTTCCTTCCTACGACCCATAGGAATTCCTACGTTTCGTAGGTTGGACTCGTAGAAACTTACTTTAGTCAATTTTTCTGCATTATCTTTCCTTTTAGACTTTCCAACTTACGAGGTTTTTACAGAAAAAGGCCCAAAGACCCTTTAAAATAACTATATGGCATACCTATGACTGCAACCTACGGCTTGTAGGAATTCTTACTGACTATACTAGTCAACCATACTTTGGCTGACTGGGTTTAAAATTCATCTAACTTCGATGAAACCTTTTGACGGTCCGTATACCCAAACCGCAGAACTCAACTTTTACCAAAAAATTTCACCAAGTCTAGATTTCTTCTACAGAACCCATCTACAGTCTGTTAAACATCCCATGACCTATTTTGGTCAAAGGTTGATCAACTTATTAGGACTTCAAATTTCCCAAACCTTGACCCACTTCCTACGGATGCACTCTACGCTCTGTAGAAGCATCTACAACCCATAGAATGGGTCTGTAGAACACAACCAGTAGCTAATAAGTGAAATCTTTCCTTTTCCAAATTTCGAGGTGTTACATTTATTTATGTATAATATTGATTCAAAAATTGAGTATGTAAATTTTAATTTAATTAAAATAAAATTTTAATCACAATATTTGTAATAGATAGTTAAAATAGTTTCTCTCTATAAAATAATCTTGGTATTAAAAGTACATTGATACTTACCATTTTTCATAATTTGACTCTTCATTAAAAGCACTTTTTAGAAAAAGATTAGTCAAACAAAATTTTCTTATCAAAAGCATTACCAAATGAATTAGCCAAACACAGATAATTTTTTTCTAAAGCATTTTATAAAAAAAGGCATTTAAAAAAAAGTGTTTCTAGAAATAAACAGTTTTTAGCAGAAACCGAAATAGGCTCTAATAGCGTAATATCATTTGTATTCTATAAGCAATTATTTACATAGATTTACTAGCTTTACTTCAACATATCATAAGCTTATTTGTACTTTACGACAAGTAATATTTTATGACCAGTAATTTAAAGATACATATTTACTAGCCTTATTTCAACTAGTACCATGTAACATCTCGCACCTAGAAATGACTAGAAAGAGTTTAAAATATGAAAATAATCATTTTTGGAAAGCCTGTGGAAATCTGGAAATTTTGTCTAAGTTAAGAAAGTGAGTTTTGGTCATTTCAAACGACCATAACTCCTAGATCAGGATGAGTTATAATCAGTTCTTGATATGGTTGGAAAGCCCTTGGAGCGATCTTTCCAACGCCACCGAGTTTACGCGATTTCGATATCGTATGAGTGAGTTATGCTTTTTGGAAGTTGGGCTGTTGGATTGAGGAAAGTCCAAATCCGGATTTAAGGAAGGGCAAGTTAGTCTTTTCTATAATTAATTTCCTAATTCATTTTTAGGGGTTTATTGGGGTAAGAACAGAACTTAATTCAGTTTTGGAAAATTAGAATACGCTTAGGGCTTGGAGAAAAGAGAAAACAAGAAAGAAAGGGAGAAAAGCCAAGATTTCGCCAAGAACGTCAAGCGTTTGGAGTGGAATTCGTTGGGGGTGATCCCTATTAAGGTATGTGAGATCTTTTAGTGATGGGTTAGTTCACCCACACACCAACTTATTTCAATTCAGCGATTTGGAGTTGTTTACATGTTAAGAAGTGAAGTTCTTGAAGAACAATTATCAAAATTCTTGTTGGTTGAGTTGTTGATGCTTGGGGGTTGATTTGATTCAGGTTTCCGGGTTTTTTCTCGAGTTAGATCTGTTGTAAGATGAGAGTACTAATGATCCTAAGTGTTTGGGGAAAGAACCATAGAAGTTAGGAGGGTTTAGAGATGAAAAACGGAGAAACAAAGTCTTCAAACACCTGGGTATAGGGGTGGGGCATCGCGCCAGCCAGCGCGCCCCAAAAGGGTCTCTAAATGTTCACACTTGGGGCGCCGCGCCAGCCAGCGCGCCCCAGACTGGTCTCTGAATATTGAGGGTTGGCACCCTGCGCCTCTCAGAGCACCAGGGATGCCAGTTCTCCCCATTCGTTCCCCACCTTTTCGTACTAGTTCCTAAGTGATGTACCTATGTTTCCTAGTTGATTCTAACAGTCTAAGGTACATCTAAACATCATGAAATCATCCATAAACATGAGATCATGAACCTTGAATCCATAATCCAATTCAAGGAAAGTTAAGATCAAAGTCAAGTCTAGAAGTTAAGAAGCAAGTCAAAGCAAAGTTTCTTAAAGTTTCAAGAGTCTTTATTAAACGTTTAAACTTCGTTTTAAGACTCAAGTTTTCAAGTTAAGCAAAGAGTAAAAAGTCGAGCTCATTTCTCAAAAGTTATAAGGGAACTAAGTATTCCCTAAGAGTTTATAAATGTTTTTACACATTTGAGAAAGAAAAGGGAACATCGATTCCAAGAGAGCTCTTGGGCTAAACTTTGAGCAATTATCTCAAACTAAAGAAAGAGGTGTTTAAAACACATATGAGCTAAAGTATATTTTGGGAGTAGTATTGAGCACCGAATTGGGGACGCGAGTTCATATTAACTCAACTCTCCATAAGAACCATGTAGCCAACATGGGATTTAACGGGTCATACTTTTTAGATGATCACGTAAGTTAAGCTAGTGGATCCACTAAGTTAAGTAAAGTCCTATATCATGGCGAGGTATAGGATGGTCCTTGGGCAACGTGAGGTAAAACGTTGTATCATCACTAGGGCTCATATTGGTGGTTGTCGATTAAAGAATCTCCCACAAAAAGTTATATTACTTATATATATAAGTAAAGTTGAGTTTACTATTGCTTTATCTTTAACGAACTAAGTTGTTTACACTGTTTTACAAGCATTATATATATATATATATATTGCATGTGTCTTATTGCTTTATATTGAGTTCATTTATTCATGGGTTGTACAGAGCCAAGGTAAGTGTTCCTTCTTACTCCTTTCAAGCTTAAGTTGTTGTTTAGTATTCCAACTCGCATACTCGTACATTCAATGTACTGATGCCATTTGGCCTGCATCTTATTATGATGCAGACGTAGGTAACCAGGATTAGCATCCAGCGCGCCGTTGATCTAGTCGAGCACTCCAGAGTCAGTGGTGAGCCTCCTTGCATTTCGGAGGACTCTTTTATTCGCTTTCCTAGTTTTTTTTCTTTATTAGGATGTTGTGGGGTCTGTCCCAACATCTATCTCAGCATCATAGAGATTTCATAGACAGTCAGACAGTAGTTATGAGTCTCTCATCTATGTTTTTGCAGATACTTTGTTTTGAGACAGAAGTTGCCAATTTGGCTAAGAGGTTATCATTTAAACTATTACATGAGTTTATTTTGTTGAGTTAAGTCTTCTGCTGAGTTAAGTAAGCCAGGCCAAGGGTTCGCTTGGGGCCAGTAATGGTCTCTGAGTGCCGGCCATGTCTAGGGTGTAGGCTCGGGGCGTGACATACCATAAATTCATATATATATCTTTTATAAAGTAATTTAAAAATTACAGATTTTTAAAGATTATACTAATTAATATCATAATTTCATATCTTCTGTAACATCTCGCAAATTGAAATAACTAGGAAGAAGATAAATAATTGGTAATAGCCATTTTTGGAAAGAATATAAAAATCTGGAAATTGGTTAAGTATGTTCAGTTGAATATTTGGTCAACTTCAAACGACAATAAATCCTAGCTCAGGATGAGTTAGGTGTGTTTCCAGGTATTGTAGGTAATATCTTGGAATAATCTTTCCAATGCCGCCAAGTTTGCGTGATTCCGAGTTCGTATGAGTGAGATATGCCCTTTGGAATTTGGGTTGTTTGAATAAGGAAAGTCCAATTAGGATTTTTGAAGGGTAGTTTAATCTTTTCCTTACCCATTTAATAAAATATGTTTTTTTTGTAAATTATTTGGAGTCTAAACTGAGTTAGTTTAGTTTACGCATTGAAAAAATACACTAGGGCTTTGAGAGGAGAGAAAAGAGGAGAAAGGAGAAGAGAAACTCAAGATTTGTCAAGTTCTTGCGATTTTGGTTGTGGAATTCGCCAAGGATTCAATCCTACAAGGTATGTGAAATTCTCATAGCGTTGGGCTCATTCACCCACGCATCAATAATGTTTGTTTCAGCGAAATTCGTTTCTAGAAAGTAGAAAGTATGATGTTCTTGAATTATGTTCTTAGAGTTTGCTTTAGTACTTGAGATTTGATGGGATTGTGGAGTTCTTGATGGAATCGTGTCGATTTAAGAGTTGTTTTGAGTTAGATTCTTGTGTATATATACTGGGCACTTGAATTTATAGAGGAATTTAGAAAAATAATCGAATTTAGGTGAATTGGTGTGAGAAAATGAAGAAGGGAAAAATCGAGCAGGTTTTGGCACGCAAGTCCGCGTCGCGGACTTGCTTTCCCAGCGCACAAAAACCACCTCCGTGTCGCGGTTAGGACGTGGAATCCTCTGTTTCAAAATTTCATTTCGCGATCAAATATTTAAATGCATCTCCGCGTCACGGACTTGTTCCCAGACAATGATTTCTTGAACTTTTCTCATGTTTAGCTATCTAAAAACACTCCTAAACATCATAAGATCTTCCTTATCACAAATCACAATCCTTGAATCCATAATTCAATTTAAGGAAAGTTAAGAGTCAACTCAAGTAAAGTTAAGAGTCAAGTCAAGAGAAGTTCATAAAAGTTTTCAAAAGTCTTTTACAAACGTTTTAACTTTGTTTTAAGACTTAAGTTTTAAGTTAAGCAAAGAGTAAAGAGTTGAGTTCATTTCTCCAAAAGTTATAAGGGAACTAAGTATTCCCAAGAGTTTAAAATGTTCACATTTGAATACGAAAGGGAAATACCGATTTCCAAGAGAGCTTACAAGCTAAGTTTTGAGTAATTATCTCAAACCAAAGAAAGAAGTTTGTTTTAAACATATGAGCTAAGTATATTTTGGGAGTAGTATTGAGCACTGATATGGGGATGCGAGTTCATATTAACTCAAGTCTCCATAAACCATGTAGCCATCATGGGTAGTAAAGGATCATACTTTTTAGATGATTCCTTAAGTGCTTTTTAGCAGAGACTAGTGGATCCACTTAGTGAAGCGTTATATATGACGGAAAAATATAGGATAGTTCTGGCATCTTAGGCAAGACGTTGTATCACCACTTAGGCTCATAGTGGTAGTTGTCAGTTAGAGAAACTCCCACAGAAACTATATTACTTTATTACATAAGTAAAGTTGAGTTTGTTATTTCATTTCTTTAACGAACTGAGTTGCTTTCTACTGTTTTAAAAGTTTTCTATATATTGCATGTGTTTTATTGCTTTATATTGAGTTAAGTTGTTCATGAGTTGAGTAAAGCCAAGGTAAGTGTTCTTTTCAGATTCTTTTCAAGCCTATGTTATGTTTAGCATTCCAACTCACATACTCGTACATTTACTGTACTAATGCCAGTTGGCCTGTATCATTTTATGATGTAGACACAGGTAACCAGGGTCGGCATCCAGCGCATCGTTAATCCAGTTGAGCACTTAGAGTCAGTTGGTGGGCCTCCTAGCTTTCCAGAGGATCCTTTTTATTTCTTTCAACATTTTAGTTCATTAGGATGTCGTGGGTCTTGTCCCGACGTCCATCTCACTTGTTTAGAGGCTTCATAGACAAAGTTAGTTGATGTTAATAAATGAGTCTTTACATTCCCTTTTTAGTTAAGTTGAGACTTGAGTTGCCACTTTGGCAGTGAATGTTATTTATTACATTCTAAGTTATTTATTGAGCAGTTCAATTATTCTTTTAAAGTATATTTATCTTAAGTAAAGTCTTCCGCTGAGTAGTAAGCCAGGCTAAGTGTTCAGTTAGGGCCAACAATGGTTCTCGAGTGCCAGCCACGTCCGGGGTGTAGGCTCGGGGTGTGACAAACTTGGAATCAGAGGAAAGAGTTCAAGAGTCCTAGGGATTCTATGAAGCCGTGTGTGTAGAGTCCTAGTTATCGGTGTGACGCGCGCCACATCTATAATTAGGAGGCTGCAATACTTAGGAAATTATCTCACTTCTTTCACACTCATTTCGTACGTTTGAGTTTGATCTCTAAAAAGTTTCTTTCTAATTCGTGCATGCGCGTGTTTTTAGATAATCATGCCTCCACGAAGAGCTATCAAAGGTCGTCCTGCTAGACATAATGTTGAGGAGCAAGGGGTACCAAATGCACCTGAATGCAACCCTAAGGGGAAGTCACTAACGCTGAGTTCAGAGAAGCAATCAGGATGATAAGTCAAGCTATGACTAATCAGGTTGGGAAACAAAGAGGAACTCGACAAGAAGAGGCTTACACTTCGAAGATTCGTGAGTTCTTGAGGATGAACCCTCCAAGTTTCACTGGTTCGAGCACTTTTGAGGATCCAGAGAATTTTATTGAGGAGCTGCAAAAGATACTTGATGTTATGCACATTGCTGATACTGAGAGGGTAGAACTAGCTGCATACCAAATGAAAGATGTCACTAGGATTTGGTTCGACTAGTGGAAGGAGGGTAGAGCTGAGGATGCACCACTAGCGAGTTAGGCTTGTTTTTAGGATGCCTTCTTGGGGTGTTTCTTTCCCCGAGAACTGAAAGAGGCTGAGGTACGGGAATTTCTTACCCTTTTGCAAGAGTCACTAAATGTTCATGAGTATGGGTTGAATTTCACCCAACTATCCCGTTATGCTCTGGAGATGGTTGCGGATATGAGGAGTAGAATGAGTTTGTTTGTTGCTGGGTTGTCCCATTTATCAAGAAAAGAGGGCAGGGAAGCGATGCTAATTGGGGACATGGATATATCAAGGTTGATGGTCTATGTGCAGCAAGTTGAGAAACAGAAGCTGAGGGATATGGAGGAATTTAGAAATAAGAAAGCTAAGACAGGGAATGAGTTTGGGCAGCAGAAAAGTAATGTGAACCTTTCGTTCTTTCAGCAAAAGCAAAATGGACCTGTTCCGTCATCTGCTAGTGCACTTGCACCATGAAACAAATGTGAGAATAATTGTCAGAATTCTCAGAACTTCAGAGCTAGACCTGCATAGTCTCAGGGAAGTGTAGCACAAGGAGGTAACTGGGCTCATGCATGTGCTAAGTGTGGTAGAACCCACCTAGGTAACTGTTGTGATGGCCAGTCAGGTTGCTTCGAGTGTGGACAAGTGGGTCACTTTATGAAAAAACTGCCCTAAGAACCGGTAAGGTAGTGGGAATCAGGGTAATAGAGCCCAATCTTCATCAGTTGCTTCACCAGACAAGGCTGCACCTAGAGGAGCTACTTCAGGTACTAGCGGAGGAACAAACCGTCTTTATGTGATCACTAGTCGTCAAGAGCAAGAGAACTCTCCAGATGTTGTCACTGGTATGATCAAAGTCATTACTCTTGATGTTTATGCTTTGCTAGACCCAGGAGCAAGTTTATCTTTTGTGACTCCTTATGTTGCAAATAGTTTTGATGTTTTTCCTGAGAAACTTTGTGAAAGCCTTTTGTGTTTCTACGCATGTTGGGGAGTCTATTCTAGCGGAGTGAGTATACCGTGATTGTGTCATTTCCATCAATCACAAAGACACCATGGCAGATTTAATTAAGTTAGACATAGTAGATTTTGATGTCATTCTAGGTATGGGTTGGCTTCATACCTGTTATGCCTCCATTGATTGTAGAACTCGAGTTATCAAGTTCCAAATTCCTAATGAGCAAGTCTTAGAGTGGAAAAGTAGTTTAGCAGTGCCTAAGGGTTGTTTTATTTCATACCTTAAGGCTAGAAAGTTAGTTTCTAAGGGTTGTATCTATCAGTTAGTCCGAGTTAATGACTCTAGTGTTGAGATACCTCCTATTCAGTCAGTTCATATTGTAAAAGAGTTTCCAGAAGTCTTCCCAGATGACCAACCCGGAGTCCCTCCTAAGAGAGAGATAGACTTCGATATAGATGTTCTTCTAGATACTCGTCCTATCTCTATTCCGCCATATAGAATGGCACCAGCACAGTTGAAAGAGCTTAAAGAATAGTTGAAAGATCTCCTTGATAAGGGTTTCATTCGACCAAGTGTCTCACATTGGAGCGCTCCGATTTTATTTGTGAGAAAGAAAGATGGTTCCCTTAGGATGTGTATAGATTAACGTCAGTTGAACAAGGTTACCATCAAGAATAAGTATCCTCTTCTGAGAATTGATGATCTTTTCGATCAGCTGCAGGGTGCTTCTTGTTTTTCTAAGATTGACCTTAGATCTGGCTACCATCAGTTGAAAGTAAGGGAGTGTGATTTTCCCAAGACAGCATTCATGACCTGTTATGGTCATTATGAGTTTCTGGTCACGTCATTGGTTTGACCAATGCACCTGCAACATTCATAGACCTTATGAATAGAGTATTCAAACCTTATTTTATATGTTTGTTATCGTCTTCATTGATGACATACTAATATATTCTAGAACGAAGAAAATCATGCTAGACATCTCAGAATAGTTCTCCAGACTCTAAAATATAGAGAGTTGTATGCTAAGTTCTCGAAATGTGAGTTTTGGCTTGAGTCTGTGGCATTATTAGGCCACATTGTGTCTGGAGAGGGAATTAAAGTTGATACTTAGAAAATTGAGGCAGTGTAGAATTGACCTAGAACCACATCCCTAACTGATATTAGGAGTTTCTTGGGTTTGGCTGGCTATTATAGAAGGTTCGTAGAGGGGTTCTCATATATTTCATCCCCTTTGACCAAGTTAACTCAGAAAACCGTGAAGTTTCAATGGTCTGAAGCTTGTTAGAAAATCTAAAGGTTGACTACTTCCCAGTGTTAACCTTACCAGAAGGTACGTAAGACTTTGTTGTATATTGTGATGCGTCTAGAATTGGTTTGGGTTGTGTGTTAATGTAGAATGGCAAGGTTATAGCTTATGCCTCTTGACAGTTGAAAATTCATGAGAAGAATTACCCAACCCATGACTTAGAGTTGGTTGTTGTAGTATTTTCTTTGAAAATATGGTGTCATTATTTGTATGGTGTTCATGTTGATGTATTCACTGATCACAAGAGTCTTCAATATGTGTTCACTCAGAAAGAGCTTAATCTCGGACAAAGGAGGTGGTTAGAATTACTCAAGGATTATTACATGAGTATTCTTTACCACCCATGTAAGGCTAATGTTGTTGCTGATGCTTTAAGCAAGTTGTATATGGGTAGTACCGCCCATGTTGAGGAAGAAAAGAGAGAGTTAGCGAAAGATGTGCATAGACTTGCACGCTTGGGAGTCCGACTGATGGATTCCGTAGAAAAAAGAGTAGTGGTGATGAATGGGGCTGAATCATCATTAGTGTCAGAAGTAAAAGAGAAGCAGGACCAAGATCGCATTTTGCTTGAGTTGAAGGCAAATGTTCATAAGCAGAAAGTTATGGCTTTTGAACAAGGGGGAGATGGTGTATTAAGGTATCAAGGTAGATTGTGTGTACCAAGGGTGGATGAACTCCAAGAGAGGATCATGGAGGAAGCTCATAGCTCCAGCTATTCCATTCATCCGAGTTCCACAAAGATGTATCGTGATTTGAGAAAGGTTTATTGGTGGAGTAGCATGAAGAAGGGCATTGCAAAGTTCATTGCTAAGTGTCCGAATTGCCAACAAGTTAAAGTAGAGCATAAAAGTCCCGGTGGTTTGGCTCAGAATATAGAACTTCCGGAATGGAAGTGGGAGATGATTAATAGGGATTTCACCACAGGTTTGCCGAGGTCACACAGGCAACATGATTCCATTTGGATGATTGTCGATAGAATGACAAAGTCAACCCACTTTTTACCGGTAAAGACTACCCATACAGGAGAGGACTACGCCAAGTTGTATCTTCAAGAGGTAGTTCGACTTCATGGGGTGCCAGTTTCGATTATATCAGATAGAGTGTAACATCTCGCTATTTGAAAGAACTAGGAAGAGTTAAAAATTGGAAAGAGTCATTTTAGGTAAGATTGGAAACATCTGGAAATTTGGTTAAGTTTTGTTAAGTATAGTTTTTGGTTAACTTCAAACGACAAAAACTCCTAAATCAGAATGAGTTAGGTGTGCTTCAAGATACAATAGGCAAGATAGTTGAATTATCTTTCCAACGCCGCCAAGTTTGCGCGATTATGAGTTTTTATGAGTAAGATATGCCCATTGGAAATTGGGTTGTTTGGATAAGGAAAGTCCAATCCGGATTTTGAGAGGGTAGTTTGGTCTTTTACTTTCCCAATTGTTTTATTTCATTTTTGGTAATTAAGTTAGGGTCTAATCAGAATTAGATTAGTTTACGCTTTTACCAAAATAAGCTAGGGCTTGGAGAAAAGAGAAAAGAGGAGAAATGAGAAGAAAAGTTAATAGTTCGTCGAATTCTTTGAGAATTTCATGTGGATTTCGCCAAGGGTTAATCCCTACAAGGTATGTGAGGCTTTTATAACGTTGGGTTCATTCATCCACGTGCCAAACATGTTCATTTCAGCATGAATTCTCCCTAAAAGAGTTTGAAAGTTTGATGCTCTTGATATGTATTCTTGAATTTGATGTTGTTCTTGAATTGGGCTGAGATTGAGAAGTTTCTAAGATCATTACGTCAAATTATAGAGTTGTTTGAAGTTAGGTTCTTAGGTACATTTGCTGGGTATCTGAATCTAAAAAGAATTTGGGAAAAAGAACCGAGTTTGGGTGAATTGGGGCTGGAAAACGAAGAAGGAAATTAGTCGGGCAAATCTAGACACTGGCTCCGAATTGTGGACCTGCTCCTCAGATTTGAGAAAAAAAAATTCGCGTCGCGAAGCGGTCACGGACCATTCTGCCTCAAAAAGTAGTTTCGCGGCAAAAAATTTAAATAAATCTCCGCATTGCGGACCTGCTTTTAGACAATGATTTTTTTTTAATCTTTTCTCATGTTTAGCTATCTAAAAACTCTCCTAGACATCATGAGATCTTTCCTATCACAAATCACAATCCTTGAATCCATAATTCAATTCAAGGAAAGTTAAAAGTCAAGTTTAGAAGTTAAGAAGCAAGTCAAGAGAAGTTCATAAAAGTTTTTCAGAATCTTTCACAAACGTTTTAACTTTATTCCAAATCTTAAGTTTTAAGTTAAGCAAAGAGTAAAGTGTTGAATTCATTTCTCCAAAAGTTATAGGGAACTAAGTATTCCCAAAATTTTAAAATGTTTTCACATTTGAACAAGAAAGGGAAACACCGATTTTCAAGAGAGCTTTTAAGCTAAGTTTTGAGTAATTATTTCAAACCAAAGAAATAAGTTTGTTTTAAAAACATATGAGCTAAGTATATTTTGGGAGTAGTATTGAGCATCGATATGGGGATGCGAGTTCATATTAACTCAAGTCTCCATAAAACATGTAGCCATCATGGGTAGTAAAGGATCATACTTTTTAGATGACTCTTTAAGATGCTTTTAGCATAGACTAGTGGATCCACTTAGTTAAGGCATTCTATATGACGACAAATTATACGACAGTTCTGACAGCGTGGGCAAGACGTTGTATCACCACTTAGGCTCATAGTGGTGGTTAACGGTTAGAGAAACTCCCACAGAAACTATATTACTTTGATATATAATTAAAGTTGAGTTTATTATTACATATGTTTAAAATATTGAGTAGTTATTTACTGTTCTAAATGCATTGTATAAATTGCACTATTATTGTTGTTTTACACTGTATTTCGAGTTGAGTTATTCATGAATTGAGTAAAGCCAAGGTAAGTGTTCTTTACAGATCATTTTCAAGCTTAAGTTTTGTTTAGCATTCCAACTCGCATACTCGTACATTCAATGTACTGATGCCAGTTGGCCTACATCGTCTTATGATGCAGACACAGGTAACCAGGATCAGCATCCAGTGCCTCGTTGTTCATGTTGAGCACTCGGAGTCAGTTGGTGAGCCTCATTGCTTTCCGAAGGGTCCTTTTCATAATTGTTTAAGCTTTTCAGTTGTTAGGATGATCGGGGGTCCTATCCCGACATCCCTCTTTATTTTAGAGGCTTTATAAACACTTAGTAGTCAGTTGTATTTACAATATTATTTCATATGTTAAGACTTGAGTTGCCAATTTGGCCAAGTTGAAAGTTTGACCTTTAAACATTCTTAATTATTTTATTAGACAGTTGAGTTAAGTGCATTTGATCATTGTAATAATGCTTAGAGTCTTCCGCTGCGTAAGTAAGCCAGGCCAAGGGTTCTCTTGGGGCCAACAATGGTTCTCCAGTTCCAGTCCCGCCCAAGGTTTAGGCTCGGGGCGTGACAAACTTGGTATCATAGCACAGAGTTTAAGAGTCCTAGGGAGTCTATGAAGCTGTATCTGTAGAGTCCTAGTTATCGGTGTGAAGCGCGCCACATCTATAATTAGAAGGCTGCAACATTTAGGAATTCCTTTACTTCTTTCATACTCACTTCGTGCGATAAAGTGTATCTCTATAAAAGTCTCTTTCTAACTCGTGCTTACGCGTAACCGATTTTGAGCTGGCATATGGTCGAGAGTGCCTTCTAGAGGCGTTTCTTTACTTGTGAGCTAAGAGAAGCAAAGAGATGGTTGGTGACATGAAGAGTAGAATAAGTTTGTTTGTTGCTGGGTTGTCCCGTCTATCAAGCAAAGAGGGCAAGGCAGCGATGCTAATTGGAGACATGGATATATCAAGGTTGATGGTCTATGTGCAGCAGGTTGAGGAAGGAATTTAGAAATAAGAAGGCAAAGACAGGGAATGAGTCCGGGCAGCAGAAAAGTAATGTGAACCGTTCGTCCTTTCAGCAAAAGCAAAAGGGACCTGCTACATCATCTGCTAGTGCACCTGCACCCAAAAACAAAGGTGAGTATAATAGCCAAAATTCCCAACACTTCAGAGCTAGACCTATATAGTCTCAGGGTAGAGTGGCACAAAGAGGTAACTGGGCTCATGCATGTGCTAACTATGGTAAAACCTACCCAGGTAAGTGTCGTGATGGCCAGTCAGGTTGTTTCAAGTGTGGACAAGAGCGCACTCTTCAAGAGTGACCTAAGAACCGAAAAAGTAGTGGGAATCAGGGCAATAGAGCCCAATCTTCATCAGTTGCTCCACCAAACAGGCTGCACCTAGAGGAGTTACTTCCGGTACTGGCGAAGGAGCCAACCGTCTCTATGCGATCACTTGTCACCAAGAGAAAGAGAACTCTCTAGATGTCACTTGTATGATCTAAGTCTTCAACTTTGATGTTCAGCCTGAGAAACTTCTTGAGCCTTCGGTGCTTCTACACCTGATGGTGAGTCTATTCTAGAAGAAAAAGTCTATTGTGATTTTTCTATTTCCATCAATCACAAGTGTACCATGGCTGATTTAGTTGAGTTAGACATGGTAGTTTATTATGTCATTCTAGATATGGACTGGCTTCATGCCTGTTATGCATCAATAGATTGTAGAACTCGAGTAGTCAAGTTCTAGTTTCTTGTGAACCAGTTATAGAGTTGAAGATCAGCTCAGCAGTGCCTAAGGGTCATTTTATTTCGTACCTTAAGGCAAGAAGGTTAGTTTCCAAGGGGTGTGTCTATCAGTTAGTCCGAGTTAGTGACTCTAGTGTTAAGATACCTCATATTCAGTCAGTTTCAGTAGTAAGAAAGTTTCCAGAAGTCTTTCTTAATGATCTTCCCGGAGTCCCTCCTGCGAGAGAAATAGACTTCGGTATAGACATTCTCCAAGATACTCGTCCTATGTCTATTCCGCCATATAGAATGGCACCAGCAGAGTTGAATGAGCTTAAAGAACAGTTGAAAGACCTCCTTGATAAGGGCTTTATTAGACCAAGTGTCTCACCTTGGGGCGCTCTGGTCTTATTTGTGAGAAAAAAGGATGGTTCCCTTAGGATGAGTATAGATTACCGTCAGTTAAACAAGTAACCATAAAGAACAAATATTCTCTCCTAAGGATTGATGATCTATTCAATCAGCTTCAGGGTGCTACTTGTTTCTCTAAGATAGACCTCAGATCAGGCTACCATCAGTTAAGAGTGAGGGAATGTGATATTCCAAAGACAGCATTCAAGACGCGTTATGGTCATTATGAGTTTTTGGTCATGTCCTTTGGTTTGACCAATGCACCTGCAGCGTTCATGGACCTTATGAATATAGTTTTCAAACCTTCTTTAGATATGTTTGTTATCTTCTTCATTGATGAAATACTAATCTATTCAAGGAATGAAGAAGATCATGTTAGTCATCTTAGAATAGTTCCCCAGACTCTAAAAGATAGAGAGATGTATGCCAAGTTCTCTAAGTGTGAGTTTTGGCTTGAGTCTGTGGCATTCTTAGGCCACATTGTGTCTGGAGAGGAAATTAAAGTTGATACTCAGAAAATTAAGGAAATGTAGAATTGGCCTAGACCCACATCTCCAACTGATATAAGGAGTTTCTTGGGTTTGGCTGGCTATTATAGAAGGTTCGTAGAGGAGTTCTCGTCTATTTCATCCCCTTTGACCAAGTTAACTCAGAAGACAGTGAAGTTTCAATGGTCTGAAGCTTGTGAGTACAGGAATTGAAGTTTCAATATTCTTTTTCAATACCTGAAAGCTTTTCTCACAAGATTCAGACCATTGAAACTTCACTATTTTCTAAGTTAACTTGGTCAAAGGGGACGAAATAGATGAGAACCCCTCTACGAACCTTCTATAATATCCAACAAAACCCAAGAAATTCCTAATATCAGTTGGAGATGTGGGTCTAGGCAAACTCTGCACTGCCTTTATCTTTTGAGTATCAACTCTAATTCCATTGCTGGAAACTATGTGGCCCAAGAATGCCACAGACTCTAGCCAAACCTCACATTTCCAGAAATTAGCATACAACTCCTTATCTTTCAGAGTCTAAAGAACTATTATGAGATGGCTAGCATGATCTTTTTCATTCCTTGAATAGATTAGTATGTCAACAATGAAGATGATAACAAACATATCCAAGTAAGGTTTGAAGACTCTATTCATAAGGTCCATGAACACTGCAGGTGCATTAGTTAAACCGAACGACATGACCAGAAACTCATAATGACCATAACGGGTCCTGAATGCTTTCTTCCAAATATCACATTATTTTACTCTCAATTGATGATAGCCAGATCTTAGGTCTATCGTAGAAAAACAAAAAGCACCATGAAGTTGATCGAAAAGATCATCAATTCTCGGAAGAGGATAATTATTCTTGATGGTAACCTTGTTCAACCGGAGGTAATCTATACAAATCCTAAGATAATGTTCTTTCTTTCTCATAAATAAGACTTGAGCGCCCCATGGTGAGACATTTGGTCGAATGAAACCTTTCTCTAAAAGATCTTTCAAACTCTCTTTAAGCTCTTTCAACTCTGCTGGTGCCATTATGTATGGAGGAATAAATATAAGACGAGTATCTGGAGAACATCTATACCGAAGTCTATCTCTCTCTCAGAAGGGACTCCGGGTAGATCATCTCGAAAGACTTCTGGAAACTCTTTTACTATAGAAATTGACTCAATAAGCGGTATCTCAACTCTTGAGTCATTAACTCGGACTAAGTGATATACACCCCTTAGAAACTAACTTCCTTGCCTTAAGGTACGAAATGAAACGACCCTTAGGCACTGCTGAACTACTCTTCCACTCTAAGGCTGGCTCATTTGGAAACTAGAACTTGACAAGTCGAGTTCTACAATCAACTGAGGCATAATAGGCATGAAGCCAGTCCATACCAAGAATGACATCAAAATTTACCATGTCTAACTCAATTAAATCAACCATGGTACTCTTGTGATTGACGGAAACGGGACAATCACGATAGACTCCCTTTGCTAGAATAGACTCACCAACAAGTGTAGAAACACTGAATGGTTCACTAAGTTGCTCAGGAATAACATCAAAATTCATAGCAACATATGAAGTTACAAAAGATAAACTCGCTCCTGGGTCTAGCAAAGCATAAACAGTAAAGTCAAAGACTTAGATCAAACCAGTGACAACATTTGGGGAGTTCTCTTGCTCTTGGCGATTAGTGATCGCATAAAGGCGGTTTGCTCCTCCGCCAGTACCGGAAGTAGCTCCTCTAGGTGCAGTCCTGTCTGGTGGAGCAACTGATGAAGATTAGGCTCTATTGCCCTGACTTCCACTACCTTGCCTGTTCTTAGGACACTCTTTCATGAATTGACCCTCTTTCCCACACTTGAAACAACCTGAATGGCCATCACGATACTTACCTGGGTGGATTCTACCATACCTAGCACATGCAGGAGCCTAGTTACCTCCTTGTGTCATACTACCTTGAGACTGTGCAGGTCTAGCCCTGGAGTTCTACGAATTCTGACCATTATACTCACCTTTCTTTCTAGGTGCAGGTGTACTAGCAGATGATAGAGCAGATCCCTTTTGCTTTTACTGAAAGGACGAACGGTTCACATTACCTTTGTGCTGCCCAGACTCATTCCTTGTCTTCGCTTTCTTATTTCTGAATTCCTCCCTATCCCTCAGCTTCTCTTCCTCAACCTGCTACACATAGACCATCAACCTTGATATGTTCATGTCCCCGATTAACATCGCAGCCCTACCTTCCTTTCTCGACAGACGAGACAGCCCAGCAACAAACAAGCTCATTCTACTCCTCATGTTCGCAACCATCTCCGGAGCATAACGGGATAGTTGGGTGAACTTCAACCCATACTCATGAACACCTAAGGAATCCTGCTTAAGAGTAAGAAATTCCCGTACCTTAGCTTCTTTCAGTTCTCGGGGAAAGAAACGCACCAAGAAAGCCTCCTCAAAACATGCCCAACTCGTAGGCAGTGCATTAACAGCTCTACCCCCCTTCCACTAGTCAAACCAAGTCCTAGCAACATTGTTCAGTTGATATGCAGCTAGCTCAACTCTCTCAGTATCAGCAACATGCATCAAACACCTTTTTCAGTTCATCAACAAAGTTCTTCGGATCCTCAAAAGTGCTTGAACCAGTGAAACTTGGAGGATTCATCCTCAAGAACTCACAAATCCTTGAAGTGTCAGCCTTTTCTTGTCTAGCTCCTCTTTGTTGCCCAACCTGGTTAGTCACAGTTTGACTTAACATCCTTATGGCTTCTCTGAACTCAGCATTGGTAACTTCCTCTTGGGGTTGCACTTTAGATGCATTTGGTAACTCCTGCTCCTCAACATTCCTCCTAGCAAGACGACCTCTGACAGCTCTTCGTGGAGGCATGATTATTTGAAAACACGCGCAGGCACGGATTACAAGGAAACATTTTACAGATCAAACTCCAACGCACAAAATGAGTGTGAAAGAAGTGAGAAATTTTCCTAAGTGTTGCAGCTTCCTAATTATAGATGTGGCACGCTTCACACCGATATCTAGGACTCTACAGACACGGCTTCATAGACTCCCAAGGACTTTTGAACTCTGTGCTCTGATACCAAGTTTGTCACTCCCCGAGCCTACACCCTAGACGTGGCTGGCACTCGAGAACCATTACAGGCCCCAAGGGAACCCTTGGCCTGGCTTACTTACTCAGCGGAAGACTATATGCATATTTATAATGATCAAAAACACTATACTCACTTGAATAATATCATAACTTAGAATGTTTAAAAGTCAACATTCAACTTGGCCAAAATGGCAACCTCAAGTCTCAAAACCATAAGCCAATAATAAAGTAGTGACAAATGAATTTAACTAACTGACTATCTATCTGTGTAGCCTCTAAACAACTGAGATAAATGTCGGGACAGGCCCACGACATCCTAATGAACTAATAATAAAACTGAAAATAATAAAAGGGAATCCTCCGGAAGCAAGGATGCTCACCACAAGACTCTGAGTGCTCAAACTGGATCAGCGAGGCGCTGGATGCTGATCCTGGTTACCTGCGTATGCATCATAAGACGATGCAGGCCAACTGACATTAGTACATTGAATGTACGAGTATGCGAGTGGGAATACTAAACACAACTTAAGCTTGAGAAGAATCTCGAAGGAACACTTACCATGACTTTAGTCAACTCCTGAACAACTCAACTCAATATAAAGCAATTAAACACATGTAGTATATATGTATCTTGTAAAACAGTGGAAAAAAACTTAGTTTGTTAAAGAAAATGCAATAACAAACTAAACTTTACTTATATAATAAAGTAATATAGTTTTTGTGGGAGATTCTCTAACCGACAACCACCACTATGAGCCTAAATGGTGATACAACATCTTGCCCACGCTGCCAGAACTGTCCTATACTTTGCTGTCATATAGAATGCTTAACTTAGTGGATCCACTAGCTTATGCTAAAAGCATCTTAAGGAGTCATCTAAAAAGTATGATCCTTTACTACCCATGATGGCTACATGGTTTATGGACACTTGAGTTAATATGAACTCGCATCCCCATATCGGTGCTCAATACTACTCCCAAAATATACTTAGCTCATATGTTTTTAAAACAAACTTTTTTATTTGATTTGAGATAATTACTCAAAAACTTAGCTTAAAAGCTCTCTTGGGATTGATGTTCCCTTTCTTGCTCAAATGTGAAAACATTTTAAACTCTTTGGGAATACATAGTCCCCATATACTTCTTTGAAGAAATGAGCTTCAAATCTTTACTATTTGCTTAACTTAAAACGTAAGTCTTAGAACAAAGTTAAAACGTTTGTGAGAGAGTTTTGAAAACTTTAGAGAACTTCTCTTGACTTGCTTCTTAACTTCTAACTTGACTCTTAGCTTTCCTTAAATTGAATTATGGATTCAAGGATTGTGATTTGTGATAGGAAAGATCTCATGATGTTTAGGAATGAATTTAGATAGCTAAACATGAGAAAAGATAAAAAAATCACTATCTAAGGGTGGGTCCGCGACGCGGAGAAACATTAAAATTTTTGTTTCGAAAATAACTTTTGAGGCAGAACGGTTCGTGATCGCTCCGCAACGCGAAACCATTTTTCCTAAATCTGGGGAGCAGGTCCGCGATGCGGAGGCACTGCACAGATTTGTCTGACGAATTTTTTTTCTTCGTTTTACCGCTCTAAACCCTCTAAACTCCATGGGTTCTTTCCCCAAACACATAGAATCATCTATACCCTCAAATAACATCAGATTCCACTCGAAAACACAACTAATAACATGAATCATTCTCAAGAAAACTCCAACAACACAACCCACACGGATTCAAACGAACTTCATCAAGAATTCAAGGGATTTAGTTTCAAATCAATATACTTTTCTGAAATTGAATCGAGTTGGGCGCGTGGGTGAACTAACCCAATGCTATGTGATCTCACATACCTTGTAGGGATCACCCCCGATGAAAACCACAAGCTAAACTCGACGAAATCGACGAATCTTGAACGTTCTTCTCCTTTATCCTCTTTTCTCCTCTTCTCCAAGCCCTAGCATAAAATTCACTTTTCTAAACTGGCTAAAATCTGAATTTATCCCAATTAAACTCCTAAAAACTAATTAGAATAATTAGGTAAGGAAAAGACTAAATTACCCTTCCAAAATTCGGATTGAACTTTCCTTATTCCAACAGCCCAATTTCCAAAGGGCATAACTCACTCATACGAACTCGAAATCGCACAAACTCAGCAGCGTTGGAAAGATCATTTCAAGAAATGTCCTACCATATCTGGAAGTAAACCTAAACCATCTTGAGCTAGAAGTTATGGCCGTTCGAATTCGACCAAAACTCAACTTATTCTAACTTAACAAAATTTCCAGATTTTCATTCTTTTAAAAAATGACTATTTCCAATTATTCGCTTCTTCCTAGTTATATCAATTTTGCGAGATGTTACATAAATGGCATCGACAATTCATACTTTCATAGCATACAAAAGTTCAATATTGAAAAACACATGAAGAGTTTCACTATGCTTTTTCTTTTCTCTATGACAATGTTTTTCACTTTGTTTGACCATTAACTAGGTATGATTTTTTTATTTGATGCACATGAAATTATTTTATCAATAAGTATGTGTTCATATATATGCTTTCATTATTCATTTTTTAATCATGTCGATTTATGTGTAATCTTCTCATTATTTTGTATCAGGTGATGATACTAAATTTTGCCTAGGAACTTTACGACTAATGATGTATGGGATAATATTAGATGTGGAAATCTAGCTCTGTTTCACTGGCCAGCAAGTTTGATACCTCATGATTGTGTTTGTACAGTAGCAGGAAGCAATCAAAGCCTTTGTACCTGTCAAATTCGTTGTTAAACAAAATTATGCAATAAAAGTGGTTATTATTGATGTTAATTGAGTAATCATGCATGTCCATTTAATGATTGAGAATAAATAAAATAAATAGATATCAAAAGTTGAACAATATTTTTTATGAGTGGAAAAGCTAACTTTAAAAGTTGTGAGATCAAAATAGCAATTAAAAGTTGAACAATATTTTTTCGCTTCAAACAAGCATCATTAATAGAGCAATTTTGTAATTTTATCAAACCAATGTAACATATAAAATGATACATGTCAAAACAATGTAATAATAGATTATATAAATCATTATTATCAGATATATTTACTTGCCTTTTGCATCTTCAAAATTAAAATGGATAGATAAAGTTGATTGTTCAAGAATATCATTAGGTGCCCACTTAAATGACCAATAAATAATATCATTTTTGAGAGTAAATAATCAACATAAAATTTTAGATCAATATACAATCTATAGGTATAATCATTGCGAAATTTATTTAACAACTTTGAAAGATAAATTTTGTTATTTAATTGCATCATTTTTTGTCTGTTAATACCATTATAGTTACAATTTCAAAAGGTAAGTTCGTTTTCTTCTTTTTATCTACTAAAAATAGAAATTAGCGACAAATAAATTATGTAGTTAAACAAAAAATTATTTCTCATATTTATCGATTAATTAATAAGATATTAAAAGTCACAAGATATTTGGTGATAAAGTTCGTAACTAATATCATTTTATTTTTCTATTAATATTTATATCGAATATAGTGGTAGGTGGAAAGTAATTTTTACCATTAAATAAACGTTTGGGGTTCGGGCTTTGAGGATTAAATAACATCTTATAGGGGCGTTTTACCCCCAAAATGATACCTTCCGACTCAAATCTACATTAGTTGGATGGAAAATGGGTATCAAACAATTTTTGAAAGAAAAAAACTTCATATAACTATCCACAAATTTATATTTTATTTTACTTTTCAAAGTTCGAATAAATGGCATTTCCTATTAAAAATATTTCTATCCGATTATGAATTTTAGATTTAACATTCTTTTTTATCCATTAATATGTGGAAGTTATATTTACCATTTGGGACTTATTTGAGAGGTTTATGTTAGGGCCCAAAGGGAAAAGTGTGTTTTGAACAAAACAAAACCATTCTCGATAGCATCAGATTTTGTTTTACTTAATGTTGTTATAAGCCTTCGTCTTTGTAAGAAAATAAGTCTTAATCGTGTATGTGGAAAAATTATGGCATCATGGTGTAATAAGGAGCCTCGCGATATCTTCTCGTGGATGACTCTATCATGATCACAAAGGGAAATAATGTCATGAAAATAAAAGTGAAAATAAAAAATATTTAATTAATTTTAAGACTTTTGAGGATTTTTAAGCTCCACCTAGGACAATTATTTTCTACCTGAGTTCCTACATCAAATCTCTAAATCAATCCTACGAGTTAGTCCTACGACCCGTCAAACTCTCTACAGTTCATCCTATCAAGTCGTAGGTCCAATATTTAGAAACTTAATTTTCCAAAACTCAACTTTGGTCTATGACTTCCTTCCTATGACCAATAGGAATTCCTACGGTTCGTAGGTTGTACTCATAGAAACTTGCTTTAGTCATTTTCTTTCCTTTTGGACATATCAACTTCCGAAGTTTTTACAGAAAAAGACTCAAATATTCTTTAAAATAACTGTATGGCATACCTACCATTGCAACCTATGACTAGTAGGAATTCTTACAGACTATACTGGTCAATCGTAGTTTGAGTGACTGGGCCTAAAATTCATCTAACTTTGATGAGACCTTCCGACGGTCCGTATACCCAACCGCATAACTCAAATTTTACCCCAAAATTTCAACAAGTTTGGATTGCTTCTAAGGAACCCATCTATGGTCTGTAGAACATCCCACGACCTGTTCTAGTCAAAGGTTGATCCAGTTATTGGGATTTCAAATTTCTCAAAACTTGACCCACTTCCTACGGATGCACTCTATGGTTTGTAGAAGCATTTACGACCTATACAATGGATCTGTAGAACACAACCAGTAGCTAATAGGTGAAATCTTTCCTTTTCCAAATTCTGAGGTATTACATTTAGTTATGTATAATATTGATTCAAAAATTGAATATGTAAATTTTAATTTAAATAAAATAAAATTTTAATCACAATATTTGTAATAGATATTTAAAATAGGTTCTCTCTATAAATTAATATTAGTATTAAAAGTACATTGATACATACAATTTTTTCATAATTTGACTCTTAAAAAAGCACTTTTTTGAAAAAAGATTAGCCAAACACAAATAGATTTTTTTCTAAAGTATTTTTTTTAAAAGTCATTTTTAAAAAGTGTTTCTAGAAAAAAGCAGTTTATAGCAGAAACTGAAATAGGCTCTAGCAGCATACTATCATTGGTATTCTATTAGCAATTAATTAGATAGATTTGCTAGCTTTATTTCAACATATCATAAGCTTATTTGTATTTTATGACAAGTAATATTTTTTTACCAATAATTTAAAGATACAGATTTACTAGCCTTATTTGAACTAGTACAATAAATTCATTTATATCTTTTATAAAGTAATTAAAGATTACAGATTTATAAAGTTTCTACTAATTAATAAGATAATTTCATATCTTCCTTCAGCCCCTATATAAGAGTCCTAAATGGCAAAGACAATTCATAATTTCATAGAATACAAAAGTTCAATAGTGAAAAAACACTGAAGAGATTCACTATGCTTTTTCTTTTCTCTATGACAATATTTTTCACTTTGTTTGACCATTCACTAGGTATGATTTTTTTATCCGATGCATATGAAATTATTTTATCAATAAGTATGTGTTTAGATATATGTTTTCATTATTCATTTTTTTAATCATGTCGATTTATGTGTAATCTTCTAATTATTTTATATCAGGTGATAATGATACTAAATTTTGCCCAGGAACTTTTACGACTAATGATGTATGTGTTAATATTAGTTGTGGAAATCTAGCTCTATTTCACTGGCCAGCAAGTTCGATGCCTCATGATTGTGTTTGTACTGCAACAAGAAGCAATCAAAGTCTTTGTACCTGTCAAATTCGTTGTTAGACAAAATTATGCAATAAAAATGGTTATTATTGATGTTAATTGAGTAATGATACATGTCCATTTAATGATCGAGAATAACTAAAAATAAACAGAAATCAAAAGTTGAACAATAATTTTTATAAGTGAAAAAGCTTAATTTTAAAAGTTATAAGATCAAAATAGCAATTAAAAGTTGAACAATATTTTTTCCCTTCAAACAAGTGTCATTAATAGAGCAATTTTGTAATTTTATCAAACCAATGTAACATATAAAATGACACATGTCAAAACAATGTAATAATAAATTATATATATTATTACTATCACATATATTTACTTGCCTTTTGCATCTTCAAAATTAAAATAGATAGATGAAGTTGATTGTTCAAGAAAGTCATTAGGTGCCCACTTAAATAACCAATAAATTCTATCATTTTTTAGTGTAAATAATCAACATAAAATTTTAGATCAATATACAATCTATATAAATAATCATTGCGCTATTTATTTAACAACTTTGAGGGATAAATTTTGTTATTTAACTGTTTAATTTTTTTGTCGCTAACACCATTAAAGTTACAATTTCAAAAGGTAAGTTCATTTTCTTCTTTTTATCTACTAAAAATAGAAATTAGCGACGAACAAATTATGTAGTTAAACAAAAAAAATTATTTCTCATATTTATCGATTAATTAATAAGATATTATAAGTCACAAGATATTTAGTGACATATTAGCTATGAAGTTTGTAACTAATATCATTTTATTTTTCTATTAGTATTAATATCTAATATAGTGGTAGGTGTAAAGTAATTTTCACCCTTGAATAAAAGTTTGGGGTTCGGGCTTTGAGGATTAAATAACATCTGGTAGGAGCGTTTTACCCCCAAAATGATAATTTTTTACTCAAATCTACATTAGTTGGATGGAAAATGGGTATCAAACACTGTGTGAAAAAATAATATAAAACTTAATTTTCCAAAACTCAACTTTGGTCTACGACTTCCTTCCTACGACCCATAGGAATTCCTACATTTCGTAGGTTGGACTCGTAGAAACTTACTTTAGTCAATTTTTCTGCATTATCTTTCCTTTCAGACTTTCCAACTTCCGAGGTTTTTACAGAAAAAGGCCCAAAGACCCTTTAAAATAACTATATGGCACTGCAACCTACGGCTTGTAGGAATTCTTACTGACTATACTGGTCAACCATATTTTAGCTGACTGGGTCTAAAATTCATCTAACTTCGATGAGACCTTTCGACAGTCGGTATACCCAAACCGCAGAACTCAACTTTTACCCCAAAATTTCACCAAGTCTAGATTGCTTCTACGGAACCCATCTACAGTCTGTTAAACATCCCACGACCTGTTTTGGTCAAAGGTTAATCAACTTATTGGGACTTCAAATTTCCCAAAACTTGACCCACTTCCTACGGATGCACTCTACGCTCTGTAGAAGCATCTACAACTCGTAGAATGGGTCCGTAGAACACAACCAGTAGCTAATAAGTGAAATCTTTCCTTTTCCAAATTTCGAGGTGTTACATTTATTTATGTATAATATTGATTCAAAAATTGAATATATAAATTTTAATTTAATTAAAATAAAATTTTAATCACAATATTTGTAATAGATATTTAAAATAGTTTCTCTCTATAAAATAATTTTGGTATTAAAAGTACATTGATACTTGCCATTTTTCATAATTTGACTCTTGAAAGCACTTTTTAGAAAAAGATTAGTTAAACAAAATTTTCTTATCAAATGAATTAGCCAAACACAAATAATTTTTTTCTAAAGGATTTTTTAAAAAAGTTTTTTCAAAAAAAGTGTTTCTAGAAATAAAAAGTTTTTTGTAGAAACCGAAATAAGCTCTAACGGCATAATATCATTTGTTTTCTATAAGCAATTAATTACATAAATTTATTAGCTTTATTTCAACATGTTATAAGCTTATTTGTATTTTATGACAAGTAATATTTTATGACCAGTAATTTAAAGATACAAATTTACTAGCCTTATTTGAACTAGTACCACAAATTCATATATATCTTTTATAAAGTAATTTAAAAATTACAGATTTATAAATATTATACTAATTAATATCATACTTTGATATCTTCCTTCAGCCCCTATAAGAGTCCTAAATGGCATCGACAATTCATACTTTCATTGCATACAAAAGTTCAGTAGTGAAAAAAACATGAAGAGTTTCACTATGCTTTTTCTTTTCTCTATGACAATATTTTTCACTCTTTTTGACCATTCACTAGGTATGATTTGTTTATTCGATACATATGAAATTATTTTATCAATAAGTATGTGTTCAGATATATGTTTTCATTATTGGCCTATTTAATCATGTCGATTTATGTGTAATCTTCTCATTATTTTGTATCAGGTGATGATACTAAATTTTTCCCATGAACTTTTACGACTAATGATGTATGTGCAAATATTAGTTGTGGAAATCTAGCTCTATTTCACTGGCCAGCAAGTTCGATGCCTCATAATTGTGTTTGTACTGCAGCAGGAAGCAATCAAAGTCTTTGTACCTATCAAATTCGTTGTTAAACAAAATTATGCAGTAAAAGTGGATATTATTGATGTTAATGGAGTAATCATACATGTCCATTTAATGATTGAGATTAAATAAGAATAAATAGAAATCAAAAGTTGAACTATATTTTTTATAAGTGAAAAAGCTTAACTTTAAAAGTTGTGAGATCAAAATTTCAATTAAAAGTTGAACAATATTTTTTCCCTTCAAACAAGCGTCATTAATAGAGCAATTTTGTAATTTTATCAAACCAATGTAACATATAAAATGACACATGTCAAAACAATGTAATAATAAATTATATAAATCATTATTATCACATATATTTACTTGCCTTTTGCACCTTCAAAATTAAAATAGATAGATGAAGTTGATTGTTCAAGAAAGTCATTAGGTGCCCACTTAAATGACCAATAAATTATATCATTTTTTAGAGTAAATAATCAACATAAAATTTTAGATCAATATACAATCTATAGGTTTAATTATTGCGAAATTTATTTAACAACTTTGAGATATAAATTTTATTATTTAACTGCTTAATTTTTTGTCGCTAACACCATTAAATTTACAATTTCAAAAGGTAAGTTCATTTTCTTCTTTTTATCTACTAAAAATAGAAATTAGCGACGATCAAATTATGTAGTTAAACAAAAAAAAAATTTCATATTTATCGATTAATTGATAAGATATTATAAGTCACAAGATATTTAGTAACAGATTAGCGATGAAGTTTGTAACTAATATCATTTTATTTTTCTATTAGTATTAATTTCTAATATAGTGATAGGTGGAAAGTAATTTTCACCCATGAATAAAAGTTTGGGGTTCAGGCTTTGAGGATTAAATAACATCTGGTAGGGGCGTTATACCCCCAAAATAATACTTTCCAACTCAAATCTACATTAGTTGGATGGAAAATGGGTATTAAACACTGTGTAAAAAATTAAAAAAAAACTTCCTATAACTGTCCACAAAATTATATTATATTTTACTTTTCAATGTTCGATTAAATGGCTCTCCTATTAATATTGTTTCAACCCGATTATGAATTTTAGATTTAACTTTTTTTTTTGTTATCCATGAATATGTAGAAGTTATATTTACCATTTGGAACTTATTTGAGAGGTTTATGTTGGGGCCCAAAGGGATGAGTATGTTTTGAACAAAAAAAACCATTATGGATAGTATCGAATTTTGTTTTTCTTAATGTTGGTATAAAACTTCGTCTTTGTAAGAGAATAAGTTGTAATCGTGTATGAGGAAAAAATATGGCATCATGGTGTAATAAGGAGCCTCACGATCTCTTTAATTTGTGATCGTGGATGAGCCTATCAGGATCACAAAGGGAAATAATTTCATTAAAATAAATAGTGAAAATTAAAATAAAATTAATTCATTTCAATACTTTTGAGGATTTTGAAGCTCCACCTAGGACAATTATTTTCATCTTGAGATCCTACGTCAAATCTCTAAATCAATCCTACGAGTTTATCCTACAACCCGTCAAACTCTCTACGGTTCGTCCTATCATGTCGTAGGTCCAATATTCAAAAACTTAATTTTCCAAAACTCAACTTTGGTCTACGACTTCCTTCCTATGACCCATAGGAGTTCCTACGGTTCGTAGGTTGGACTCGTAGAAATTTTCTTTGGTCAATTTTTTGGCATTATCTTTCCTTTTAGACTTTCCAACTTCCGAGGTTTTTACAGAAAAAAGACCCAAAGACCCTTTAAACTAACTATATGGCATACCTACGATTTCAACCTACGGCTTGTAGGAATTCTTACTGACTATACTGGTCAACCGTAGTTTGACTGACTAGGTCCTAAAATTCATCCAACTTCGATTACATTTCAACGGTCCGTATACCCAAACCGCATAACTCAACTTTTACCCAAAATTTCACCAAGTCTAGATTGCTTCTACGGAACCCATCTACAGTCTGTTAAACATTCCACGACTTGTTCTGGTCAAAGGTTGATCAAGTTATTGGGACTTCAAATTTCTCAAAACTTGACCCACTTCCTATGGATGCACTCTACGGTCTGTAGAAGCATCTGCAACCCATAGAATAGATCCGTAGAACACAACCAATAGCTAATAAGTGAAATCTTTCCTTTTCCAAATTTCGAGGTGTTACATTTATTTATGTATAATATTAATTCAAAGATTGAATATGTAAATTTTAATTTAATTGAAATAAAATTTTAATCACAATATTTGTAATAGATATTTAAAATAGTTTCTCTCTATAAAATAATCTTGGTATTAAAAGTACATTGATACTTATCATTTTCATAATTTGACTCTTAATTAAAAGCACTTTTTAGAAAAAGATTAGTCAAACAAAATTTTCTTATCAAAAGCATTATCAAATGAATTAGCCAAACACAGATAATTTTTTTCTAAAGCATTTTTTAAAAGAGGCATTTAAAAAAAAGTGTTTCTAGAAATAAACAGTTTTTAGCAGAAACCGAAATAGGCTCTAACAGCGTAATATCATTTGTATTCTATAAGCAATTATTTACATAGATTTACTAGCTTTACTTCAACATATCATAAGCTTATTTGTATTTTACGACAAGTAATATTTTATGACCAGTAATTTAAAGGTACAGATTTAATAGCCTTATTTCAACTAGTACCATGTAACATCTCGCACCTAGAAACGACTAGAAAGAGTTTAAAATCTAAAAATAATCATTTTTGGAAAGCCTGTGGAAATCTAGAAATTTTGCCTAAGTTAAGAAAGTGAGTTTTGGTCATTTCAAACGACCATAACTCCTAGATAAGGATGAGTTATGAGCAGTTCTTGATATGGTTGGAAATACCTTGGAGAGATCTTTCCAACGCTGCCGAGTTTGCGCAATTTCGATATCGTATGAGTGAGTTATGCCTTTTGGAAGTTAGGCTGTCGAATTGAGGAAAGTCCAAATCCGAATTTAAGGAAGGGCAAACTAGTCTTTTTTCTAATTAATTTCCTAATTCATTTTTAGGGGTTTATTGGGGTAAGAACAGAACTTAATTCAGTTTTGGAAAATTAGAATACGCTTAGGGCTTGGAGAAAAGAGAAAACAAGAAAGAAAGGGAGAAAAGCCAAGATTTCGCCAAGAACGTCAAGCGTTTGGAGTGGAATTCGTTGGGGGTGATCCCTATTAAGGTATGTGAGATCTTTTAGTGATGGGTTAGTTCACCCACACACCAACTTATTTCAATTCGGCGATTTGGAGTTGTTTACATGTTAAGAAGTGAAGTTCTTGAAGAACAATTATCAAAATTCTTGTTGGTTGAGTTGTTGATGCTTGGGGGTTGATTTGATTAAGGTTTCCAAGTTCTTTTTCGAGTTAGATCTATTGTAAGATGAGAGTACTAATGATCCTAAGTGTTTGGGGAAAGAACCATAGAAGTTAGGAGGGTTTAGAGATGAAAAACGGAGAAGCAAAGTCGTCAAACACCTGGGTATAGGGGTAGGGCATCGCGCCAGCCAGCGCACCCCAAAAGGGTCTCTAAATGTTCACCCTTGGGGAGCCGTGCCATCTAGCGCGCCTGAAATGACCCAAAAAGTTCTTTAAAATGTGCTTCAGAAGTTACCGGAAACTTGTTTAGCTATATATAAAAAAATCCGTTTCGTTTTTCGAAAATCCGACTTCATATTCTTGTTTAGGGGGTCAAATTGAGTGGGGAATGGGTCTAACCCAAATTTTAGAGCAACCATATCAAAA
>JAJOOF010006264.1:0-35335 GCA_029582545.1 Solanum lignicaule
AACTCATTTCAATATAAAGCAATTTAAAACAAGTGCAATATAAAGAAACAAACTGTTTAAAAAAACATGTTGTCAAATCTGTGTGTATGCAAGGATACAATATAACTCTGAAATGTATATAAAAATACAATAAACTGATGTATATAAAAATACAACAACTTCTGTGGAAGTTTCTCTAACCGACAACCATCACATAAGAGCTATTGTGATGATACAGCGATCTTCCTCACGCTGCCAGCGCATCCTATACCTGGCCAAAGGTATAGGACCTGAACTGCCTAATGGATCCACTAGTCTATGTGAAAAGGGTTCATCTAAAAAGTATGAACCTTTTCTACCCATGATGGCTACATGGTTTATGGGGGCTGTGAGTTGTTTGAACTCTCCCCTATATTGGTGCTCAATACTACTCCCAAAAATATACTAGCTCTTATGTTTTAAAAACATACTTCTTTATGTTGATTTGAGATAATTGCTCAAAAACTTAGCTCAAAGGCTATCTTGGAAATCTCAGTTTCCCTGCTTGCTTCATTTAGAAAGCTATTACTCTTTTCTGAAAAATAGCCCGAAGGCCCTTTAGAAATCTCAGTTTCCGTTCTTATTTAAATGTGAAAACATTTATAAACTCTTTGGGAATACGTAGTCCCCATATACTTTTGAAGAAAAGGACTTCAAACTTTACTCTTCACTCTTTACTGAACTCAAAACTTAAGTCTTAAAACAAAGGTAAAACATTTGTAAAAGACTTCTTAAAATGTGGCTCGTGTCGAATGATGGACATGAACGACTCAATGCAAGGTTTTTAATAACCATAGATAGAACTCAATACTTGGAACTCAAGAACTTCAATGATACCACTAATTTCAAGAATGCTCAACTCAGAGGGTTCATGCGGAATTATGAGCATGAACGACTCAACTCAAGGACTCAAAGATACTTTCTCTTCTCAAGACTGCTTGACTTATAGGATTCATGCGGAATTATGGGCATGAACAATTCAACTCAAAGACTTTATGGGTAACATGTAATAGTCCCATGCTTAGAAATATAATCTCAAAAGGGATTAGGAACTCAATACTCAAGACTTAGAACTTGAAGATACTACTCCTCTCAAAGATACTCAACTTCTGGAGTTCATGCGGAATTTATGGGCATGAACGACTTGACTCGTAGGTCTACATAACATTATGAAACTCATGTATGTGGCTCTTCTCATTCTCTGACTTACTTCCTCAAAACTTAGTTCAAATCGATAGTTGATTTCAAAGGATTCACAATTGAACTCAAAGGCTTCCTTGAACTATACTCTTAACTCTCTCTTGAATTTGAATTATGAATTCAAGAGTTATGATTCATGATATGAAGGATCTCAATAACAATATAGCTATTCGATAATTAGGAATATAACTTTTAAAAGAAACGTGAACTCAAAATCAACTTATCTCAAGAATACTCAAATCTAGGGAAAGTATCTTAGATTACTCTTTTACTGCTCTGAAAGTAGAGGTAGGGCGTGAGGACGAACTAGTCCAACACTATGATAGCCTTACATACCTAGAAGAACAAGATTCTTGAAGAAGAACTTGATTAGAAACCTTGAAACCCTAGCTTGAAGGTAAACAATCAAGAAAACCTTTCTTGAGAATCTTGAATTAGTTTCTTAAAATCTCTATAGCTAAAAATTATGATTTTCATGAGTGAAGATGAAAATCTGATTGCTTTGAGCTTTTTATTAGTCAAGAAATTCGTTTATGGTTTTCTTGGAGTTAAAAAGACAAAAACGATTGTTTTTAATATTTTCCCGTCGGCTAATTCGTAACAGCACTGTATAGGTTACTAAAATAGTCATAACTTTTTACTCAGAAATTGGATTGACGCGAAATTGGTGGCGTTGGAAAGTAGATTCAAATACCTTTAATTGGATAGGTTATGGCTCACGTAAATCTCTATATTCTAAGAGATATGGTCGTTTAAAGTTGACCCAAACAAAATCTTACATTAAAACTTAATGAAACTTCAAGAACACTTATCAAGAACTCATCAAGAACTCTAATCTTTAAATTTCAAGAACGAAATTACGCTGAATAAATCATGATTGGCGTGTGGGTGAAAGAACCCAACACTATGGAAGCTTACATACCTCTTAGGAATCAAACCCATGACGACAATCCGCAACAACTCTCAAGAATTTCGACAAACGCTTCGATCCTTTTTCTTTTCTCCTCTTTTCTCTTCTTCTTTTCTGTTCTTTTCTCTCAACTAAAACCCTAGGTGTAGACTAGGATTATAAAACTGAACCTAATTAGATTAGACCCCTAAAATATTACTAAAAATGAATCAAATTTGTTTGGGTAAGGAAAAGACCAAAATACCCTTTACTATTTCCGGTTTTTACTTTCCTTAACTGGACAGCCTAACTTCAAAAGGTCATATCTCACTCATCCGAACTCGAAACTTAGCAAACTCGATGGCGTTGGAAAGATAATTCAAAGTTCTTTCCTACGGTATCTGGTAGCACACCTAAATCATCCTGAGCTAGGAGTTATGGTCATTTGAAGTCGACCCAAAACTCATACTTAAGCATAACTTGCAAAATTTCAGATTTTGCTATTTCCAATTTAATTCTTTTTGAAACTCAAGGTGCTACATCTAGTGACCTTAACACTCAAGAAATTTTTAATTCCTTGATAAAATCTCACTCACTACGAAGAACGGTTCGGATCATAGTTCGAAAAAAATTTCTGGGGTGTTACATTTCTCTTCCTAGTCTTCGAAACACATTCCACTTCTCTTATCAACAATCCATAAGTTGAGCTCTCTCAAATCACTTCTCAAGCTTTCTAATTCTCAAGTTATACTCTCAAGGGCGTATTTATCCTCCTCTTGCTTTCGAAGAAATTCATTGTGCATTTCCTGAGCTTACCTTTTAACCTCTCTTAATTCTAGCAAAGCTTTGGACTCTTTGTCCTCCACACCGCGGTAAATGTTCGGAACTGAGAAGGAGATACCTTGTATATTGCCTTTCAACGAAGCTTTGTAGGTTTCATCGTACCCCGCGTTAAACCGATATACGGCAATGGTGTCCTTGTTCATTCGCACTGCTTTTTTCCATTCTCTCAGCATCTCTGAAGCCTCAGGCACTCTATCATCTCCGATGTCGAACACATAGATACGGTAGTATGTGTTTGGGGGTGTAGTTTGTCTTCTTCCGAACTACCTCAGGACCCGGATGGGTGCATACGGACGGATACCTCGAATACCTGGTAGAGGAAGCACAAGTTGCCTGTTGCCCCGTACTATGGTATCTTTCGAGATGAAACGGTCGAACATCCATTAGATATCTTCTTCTCTTAACTTGGAGAAAATCTGAGCCCATCTTTCTCTAGTCTTCCTATTTTCCAAATCTGTCCAAAACAGCATATCATTCAAACCCTTGAGAGCATTATTATCATCAAAGGTGTGTAGCTGTTGAGTCTCGTGTCCCTTCGCTAAGTGGCTCATTATCCACCATTGGAGGAGGAGATTACAGCCCTGAAAGTAGCAATGTCCTTCCTTACATCTTCCCAAAGCACGGTACATGTCGGACATGATGATAGGCGCGATGGGATAATACTTCACTTTCCCTTGGTTCAGATGCCCGTGGAAGAGAGTGTGTGCAAGCATTATTACCCGGGTGTTGATGCTGAGGCTCGGGCCTTGGGGAAAAACCATAGTACCTAATAACGCGATAGTGAATGCCAAAGATCTGATCCCCGTCCCATTCTCTGAAGGTAACCCTGAACTCTTGGTTGTAATTCGCTTAAAAGCTTGCATTCCCGAATTTAACATAGAGATCCATAAAATAAACGCTAGAACCTTCGGCCTAGAAGGCATAATCCTTTCTTAATCCGAGCCAATTTATAATATCATCGGGAATAGGCTTGTTAGGGATTATGATGTTTTCCCATTTTCTCACTCTTCCTTCAAGCCCTGTACCGACTGTGTCTATTCCATCCCGAATTTCCTCAATTGTCAAGATGATTTTCATGGATCCAAATCGGAACACCATTTTCTCGTTGTCCCAATAACCCGTGAGGACTTCAATCAGCTCGGGCCACCCAACCATATTAATGAGTTATGTTAGGACCCCTACATATTTTTTGAGGTCCCTATTGTGAAATGTATTGAGGTCGTTGTAACAGATCTTGAGCAGAAATGGGGCTTCCACTACCATGTCGAACTTGGGAAATCGATCCATACCTACAAAATAAAGCACGGTTAAAATTCCCTCCCCCAAATAGGCAATCAGTAGGTTTCCACACATACATCTTTCAAATGTCAAATAATATGATATGTCGTTTGGTCGTGGACTTTGGACATGATTTTTGGCGATTTTACTAATGAACTTAATACTCCTTGGGTATTAAACTGTCTTAGGCTAATGGTTAGATTTAGATTTGGTTTCGCTCTACTCTAGGTTGACTAGAATTGGTTTAGAAATGACGGTTACCCGAGTCGAACAAACAACGGGGTGAAGTCTATTAAACGACGTTGGATGACCACAAGCCAACTATTCATTTATCACTTCCAAAGAATTCAACTTGTATTTTTTCTAAAGGACAACCGTGGTAAGTCACGTAACCGCCTTTTTTCCTAATGCAATCTATTTGCCTATTGGCGGAATCGGATGCCATTAATGTCACAATTTAATATATACGATAAATAAAACAAGTAGACAGTAAAAACACATAGCCAAATAAATTAATTTTAATGATAGAACAATTCCAATCCCAGCAGAGTCACTATTCTATTTTATTTAAAAAAATAATTAGACTGGTTTAAGAGTCGCCACTTAATTTTTAAGATAAAATTAAGAAAACTATTATTTTCAAAAGACTAAAACAGAAAATCTAATGAAAATATTTAAAGGGGGTTCGGTTTCTTATTAGCATTTCGGGAAGGGATTTAAAGCACCCATAACGCCCGCTAATATGCGGTTATTCGATAATTAATTATTCGGCTAAAAGTGGATTAACTTGATTTGAATTGAACAATTTTTATAGTTAGGACCATTTTAAGGGAGAAAAATAAAAATATTGAAATATTATCTAAGCGAAATATTTTGTAAACTTACTTATTTAGTTATTCATTTTTAAGCCAAGTAAAGGATGAATAATTTAGTTAAGTGATTAATTCAAAATGTATGTCTTTTGGGAATTTGAATTTTTTAAAATCTTAAGATTAATAGTAGATAATAACAAGTAAACAAACACAATAAAATAAGAGAGAGAGAGACTCAAGCCCAAATCTGATTTTCCTGTCCGCCTGGGCCAATATTTGGGCCCATTTTATTTTGGCCTTTGGCCCATTTGTGTTACCTGCACCCGTCCTAAACTAACATAAAAATAATATATTTTTTTCTCTTTGGGCCATAGGCCAAATTCTTTCACCTGTCTTAAGAACTAACTAGTAGTAATAATGACTAAATGAGCTTAGACCCAATAAATAACAAAATACAATCTTCTAAAATTAAGATTGGGCCTTTCGCCCAATTTTCAATTCCCCAAATTGTTGCGTATTCTTTTAACTTGGGGGGCATGTTCGTCGATCTTTATGGTTGATTGACTCGAAATGAGGGATTTGAGCCTTTGTGGCTCTCTCAAAATGCAAGAGGAGTGAGTTCGTAGCGAACTCGAACATATTTCACATGCAACAAAAAGGAGAAATAAAAATTAGTAGCTGGTAATAATATCTCAAAAATCATACTTTAAACGGATGGTAAAGACTAATTAATTGCAACATAATAAGCCTGACAAAATGAATACGACTTTACCATCATCAAACCAAAGTAAACCAGATTGATTGAATTATGCATAATGAGCAACACAAATATCGATAGCTCAAAATCGGACAAAAATTGTGGCTCTCGAACTATGTGTCCACTTTAGAAATGACACATAGATTAAGGCAACAATGATTAGCATAGTGAAGTTATAATTTTACTCTTATAGTACAATTTACAATTCCAAAATCAATTCACTCAAGAGAACTAATCAATGCTGGAAAGTTCATAAATTTATTTACTTTATTTATGACAACTTTTCACTTCAAAATTATAGCCACTTCTTTGAATTCAAGTGAAAAATATTGGAGGGAAACAACATACACTTTTACAATTTTTTGTAACATTTAAAAATTTCCCATCAAAATATTTTGTTATAAAAAAAATGCTTCAATGAAATGAGAAATCAAACAACCAATGGATACAAGACAAAATAAATCAAGTTCAATGAATGGAATAGATTTAAATATTTCTGTTGAAGTGGATCTTCAATCAATATAAGTGAGCTTTCTACTTTGATAGGAGTATTAGTTGAAACTTCAACTTTTTTTCTGTCCCTTTTTTTAGTAAAAAAATTGTTCAAAATTTTTACTCATAAAATAACAAAATGTTTTATGGGTAACTTAAAGGACTGTGTAACTCCCAAGCATAATAAATGTATTGTCTGGTTCCAAAAAGGATGAATTACAGCTTATTAGAAATTTTCAAGAAGTTTAAATAAGGGTATAATAGGAAAAAATTTGTTGTCATTTCTTGATTTGTCAAAATGGATAACTAAAAGAGGAAATATGGACAACTAAATAGGGACGGAGGGAGTATTATTTTGTCATTATTAATCAAATAGTTGACTATATGATGCCAATAAGCAACTTGAAACTAACTTTCATTTTTTTAAAACAAAAGGAGTAGTAAAAAGAGAAATCGGCGACACAATCTAAACCAAAAATTCATATGACATCACATTTGTCTTGCATTAATGCAAAAGTAGCTAAACATGAATTGGTTTTTTTTTTTCCAGACAACACCCACACGATGAGAGATTAACACAAATAAAAGTCATATCTCAAATGATCTTAATGATCAAACTCCAACAGAGAAAGACAAGAAAACTCAGATTTTGCACTGACTCAACTTTAAGATGTGGCATTCTTTGATCGAGATTTAAACGAAATAGAAACATAGGCTCAATCCGAACAAGGCATGCTGGAAATCAGTGCAAATGCGAGAAAAAACAAAATTTAAACAACAAGAGAAACGGAGAGAAGAGAATTGTTACATCTAAAGAATAATGGATGCCACAATATTCAAACTCTATATTAACTAACCTCATGATTCCGACTAAAATTTGCAAACAAAACAACGACAATCAGAACAACACGCCTCATGCTTCAAAACGACTAAAAATACTCAACTTTAAAAAAAATGAACAGCGCATCATTCGGCATCAGTGCTTAATCACAAAAAAAAAAACAACCTAGACATTTGAAAACAAAGAAGAAAAGAAGTAGACAGAGCAACTTCCATTTACAAACCAAGCACCAGAAAAAGGAGTTCAAATAAGAAAAATAGTTATACCTTTCACGGGGCAGCGACCTGGACAAGAACGAGCAGGGGAATGACGGCGAGTTCCACCACACAATCACGAACAAGACCGCAAACAAAATGCCTAGTTTAAGCTTTTTTCAAATGTATTCTTATACGTATTTTGTGACTAATTGGTTGAACTATATCTCTCTGCCTTAGTTCAAAATTTCCCCACTCCGAAAAATCTCTCCCATTCAACAGTGAATAAAGCAATTATATAGAAGGGAAATAATTACGGTTCCCAAAAAAAGAGAGAAAATGGACGAAAATTCGGGTTCAAAGTCCATTCCCAATTCAAACTCGAAAAAAACTTTCACCATTAAAGGGAAACACCTTTTTTCTTGCAATTTCGCCTAATTCCGAAAGAGGAAAGGGCGAATCGACGGTTGATTTGCATTCTTCGTCCTTGCTATGCTACGTGGCTTCAATCCATGCGAGCAAGGATGAAAATTGCAGCCTCCTCGGGTGCAAAGCTGTGCGCGCGTACCGTTGTATGAGTTGGTTAGGAAGACGACACAGATAAAACTATTGCTTTTCCGTGAATTACATTGGCTTTGTTGTTGTCGTTTTGACGCATGAAGGAGAAAACACGCGTGCAGGGATCGCTTGTCGCTGCTGTTTGACGCGCTGCCTGGAATTTGTGTTGATGCCGTTGTTATTGGGTTTCTGGGTCGGGCAAGTACTGTACCGATTGGGCATTTTTGGGATTGGGTCGGCTGTTGCTGATGTTAATGTTCTGGAAATCTGGGTTCTTTTTAGAAGAGGCAGAGTGGCCCGGTTCGGAGAGAAAAGAGTGGGCCACTGCTGTTGGGAATTGCTGGAAAATTGGATTGGTTCGTTGGGGTTTTTTTAGAGGGTTTGGGCTGCTGGAAATGAGAGATAAAAGACCCATGACTTTGGTCTTTTGATATGGCCAAGTAAATCGCTAATTTGACCACAATGAATTGTAATTGGCCAATTTGAGATTACGAACTTAATCAAATTGAACTCATTTGCAAATTTGGCTAAATATAAATAAGATGAATTAATATAATTAATTTAGGAGCTTTCCATCTTAACAAAATAAAATAATTAATTCAATCATAAACCAATTGATTTTTAGAACTAACCGTAATTTGGACTAAACTAATTTTAATAGAATATTTAAAATAAAATCTTTTTGAGATGATTTTCAAATATTTATGAAACATATCGATTATATCTATAAAACTATATGAAATTTATTTGCCATTTATAAATTATGAAAATCGACTAAGATCACTTAAAATGACTTCGAAAGTATTTGAATTTTATAAAACTAATTATTCTAAATCGTTTGGGAATTAAGTAGCTCGTGAATTAATTTCTATCGTGGAGGGTCAAAATTGGGTGTCAACATATACATGGCATGAAAAAATCTACCAAACAAGGTACTACTAATACACACCTAATGCATGCATTATATTTTCTAATACACTCTACCAAACGACCCCTTAATGTCTCCCTTAATAACTTTGAAATGTATTATGTACCACCATATTATAATACCACTCTTACTTACCACATTATAGTCATGTAAGCGCCACAACATATTTATGTCAGCGCCATGTTATTGACTTTTTTTTAAAAAAATAATTAATTAAAAATACATTTTTAAAATCAAAATTTGAAATGTGGTCCCCTCCCTTCTCCTTCAATCTTCTTCGCCATTTCTAGGCTCTAGCGCTTCATTGCTCTTTTTTTTCCCTCTTCACCATTCAATTTAAATCCCCCCATTCCCCTCAAATCTGCCTTGTGGGAAAATGATTTTTTTAGAAATTATTTTTGTCTTGACAACTTAAATAAAAAATGAAGTTATTTAAGAATTAATTTGATTAAATTTCTTTTTATAAAATTAATTTGATTTAATTCTATTTGAAAATTTAATCATATGAAATTATGAATATCCTTAACATAAAAGATACAAAATACCCATTAATAACTCGAGATAATCTCTAGAAATCTATATATTATAATAAAGTTGGATATGAAAATGGTGGCGTGACGCTCTCTAGGCTTAATTCTTATTTATCTTTTTTATGATTTTTTTTGGCATTTTTCTCTTATTTCTTTTAATTATTTTACTTTCATACCTCTTCAATTATATAAATTTTACCCTTAATAAATATTACTTAATAATGTTCATAACTCCTAACCTTTCATATTCATAACCTTCAAATAATTTAATATACAAATTTATGTCATCTTAAAATCATACTTATAAAAACCTATTTTGAGACATATGTGATGATTATTTATTTATTTTCACTTTTCCTTATTTTTCATCTTTTATCTCTTTTGTTGGTTAATTTTTTGTCTTCTTTCATCTGATTTTGCAGGAGAAATATCTATAATGAAGATTGTTAGACATTTTTGTGTAGTTCGATTTACAAGGTAAAACTATGAGATATGCCTAATATAGTCATCACTTTTTCTCTTTTGCAATTATACATTCAATATTATTATTTTTGAATTCATGATAATATGTATCACAGAGTTTTTTTGGAAAAAACTGTTTGAGTTTTTATTTTTTGCTTCTCTTTGTAGTTTATAGAGATCTTTTTTTCTTCTTTTTGTAGTTTTTGGAGCATTAGGTTATGTTATGTTGATAACAAGATCCTTCCTTTATCTTTAACTCATAATTAAATATTCTTTAAAGTTTTTATATTCATCTATATATACATAGGCTGCGTTTGTAAATTATGTTGTAAAATCCTACTTAGTACTCCCTCTTCCTGCTCTGTTATCTAGTTTAGTAGTTTTTTGTTACTAAATCTATGTAATTTCTCCCAAAATTACTTTTTTTATTTTTTATTTTTTTTATATAATGTTCATTTCTCTTTACCTTAATCTGTTCATCTCTTTTTCTTAACCCATGTTCTTAGCACCTGCTTCTTTAACCACACCCTGGGATACACAGTCCTTTCGGTTCCCTGACCATGGCGGACTTTCAACTTCCCTAGGTATTTACAGGTTAATCCATCGGGGTTACTAAGAAGGTAAGAAACTAACCATTTACTAAGAGTAATTTAAAGAGTATATGAACATCATAGTAATATAAACATCATATTATACATTCATAATAACAGTACATAATATAGGGAGAAACCTACTAAGATCTAGAAAACAGATAACTACTTACATGATAATGGTCGGAATGAGGTTTCCCTTTCGGAAGTCCCCAGGTGACCTTGCAGCTACTTACAGAAAATTAAACACTCACACTCTTTTTTTTTTTTTTAAAAAAAACTTAAAAATTTAAAAACTTTAAAACTCTCACACACTACTCACACTAATCTCTCGGTATGCTTATGCTTGCTCTGTTCTTCGCTCTCTCTCTTCTTCTTGTAAATGGTCTTATTTATAGACAAAGATTCCGGATTTGAACTTCGGATTTCAAATATTGAAATAATCTTTCTTTCCTGCCAGGTGCTCTTTGGGCCCCATCATCACATGAGTGGAAAAACTTTATCAAAATAATTGCCCCTTTCGTTGTCCGTTTCTGAGTAGTGGAGTCTTTAAAGTAGTGACTTATGACATTAGTGCTTACGTATCCTTATTTGTCTTATTTTGTTGACATCATTGCTTACGTATCTGTATTCTATTAGGTATCCAGGTTGTGTAGTGCTTCGGAATTGAAGCTCATCCCTGAATCATAGTCTTCATTTGGGTCGTGGTGCTGAGTAAATTGGTCTATCGATGGATCGTACTCATCACTTCTACTCCCTGTGTCTTTAGGATCAGAATCTGCCGGTTCTGGCTTCGGTTTTGGGTTTTCTTGTATAATTTTTTCTTGTATTACTTCCTTAGTTTTTTCTTTAAGTAACTTACAAAGGAAACTTTGTATTATTTTTTCTATTCTTTTATTTTTTTTCTTTTTTGTAAGAATCTCTTAGTCTTTGTACTTGTCTCTGCTACATCAGTGAAACTTGCTGGTAAAATCCTTACACTTTTGGGCAAAGTGTCAGCCAACAACGGATTTGATGAGTCTTTACCCGCTACCATTTGAACGGGAATAGTTGTACCTTTAGCTGATACAATAGCTCTTTCTACATTCGTTAGGGAATGCACACTCGTCTTATCCATTTTATAATGAGATGGAGAACTCTTCGATCCTTCTGGATGGTCTTTTATTTGTAATGGTATAATTTGGTTGGTACTAAAATGTAAAGTCTTTACTTTTTCTTGTAAGAAATGATTATGCTGGGTCATTTTTTCTTTTTCTTTCTCTAGTTTCTCAATGGTTTGGTTTAGTCTTTTGAATCCTTTGGTCATTGAAGAGCAGTGGTCACAAAAAAATATTTTGTATGTATCCTTTCGAATGTTGTATTGTAAGAAAGGAGTTGTAGTTTGTCTTAGGGCTGGGCTTATGAAATAGTTAGGCCCAAGAGTTCCTCTTGCATAGTCTAATGCCTCATTTAACTCATTAAATCCTTTGAAGAGAGGGGCTGGAAAGTCTTTGATTGAGTCTATCACTTCTATCCATGTCTGAAAAACTCATGGCAATCTTTCTTGAACCACTACGTAGATTTTGAATTTTTTATCTTCATTTTTGTCTGTAAAGTAGTGGCTTAACGAATTTACCACTGAAATGAAATAACTATTATCTCTTGGAATTTTGTTGTATGCTATCCATAGGTTGTCTATTAGGCATCTCTGAGGTTTATCTATCTTTGTTTCTGGTTTTACTCTGAAACTTAGATTAGACGGGGGATAGAAAATTAGATTCTGTTTTCCAAAGTGCAGTCTTTCCATGCTTGTAGTATTTAGTCTTGCTTCCTCTAATCTTGTCTGTGATTGGAATAAAATGTTTTTCAAAAGAGTCTGCAAGTATAAGTCTTTGTCTATCCGTCCACTGTTACTGAAACTTGAACTGGATGCTTTGTCTTTGTTCTTGCCTGTACTCATTCTGAAAATCAATAATTAGTTTTCATAAGTCTGCTTAGTTGATCTTCTAAGGAATTATCTTTTCCCTTTATATGTTCTAAAGATATATTGTATATTGATGTAGCGTCTAAAAAATTTAGCCATCTTCTTTTACTACTATTTTTTCCTTCTATTTTCTGGTGTAATTTTACAATAGCTTCGCAGTCAGTTCTTACCAAAATTTATTTTTTATTAATAATATATAATTTAAAACTATTTAATCCATATATGACTGCTAGAATTTCTGCATCTATGCTACTCATGTTTCCTTTCGCCTTGTATTTCCCACTGTGCTAGGCGCAAATTTTTTCGTCTTTCTTGTCTCCGTATTTATTGTTCCTTGTTTTTAGTACAACTCCCCATCCTTCTAGACTTCCGTCTGTTTCTACTATTGGATAGTCAGTTTCTAGTGGGAGAGCTAAATCTGGTATATTTTTAACCATCTGTTTAAGCTTTTGTACTAGTTTTATGTCTTCAATATTGAATATCTTTTGTCCATGAACTCCTGTTTTAGAATATAAGGGTCCTGCTATTTTTCCTAGGTCTTTTATAAAATTTCTTTCATAATTTAATATTCCTAGAAATTTTTGTAAGTCTTTGGTTTTATCTAATTTATCAGGCATCTCTAGGACCTTTTTTGTTATATGGGGTTGTAATTTTATCTTTCCATTTCCAATTTCTACCCCTAGGAATTTTATAAGATTTTTACATAATTCCATTTTCTTTTTACTAATTATAATTTCATTATCTACGAATAACTTAAACACCGTTTGTAAATATCCTAGATGTTCGGTGGTATTATTACTAAATACTAAAATGTCATCTACATACACTAGAATAAATTTTTTATAATCTCTAAATATATTATCCATCTTTCTTTGAAAGATTGGAGGAGCTGTTTTTAATCCGAAGGGCATTACTAACCATTCAAAATGTCCCTATGGGCAAGTAAAAGTTGTCCATTCTATACTGTCTTCATGCATTTTGACTTGCCAGTATCCGGATTTACAATCAAACTTACTAAAAAATTTCTTCCTTGTATCCTATTTATTAATTCTGATTTGTCTGGCAATTTATATCCATCCATTCTAGTATTGTCATTAAGTCTTTTATAGTTTATTACCATTCTAGGTTTTCCTCTTATTATTTCATTCTGATTTCTTACCATAAATGCAGCTGACCTATGTCTTGAAGTCGATCTTCTTATTACTCCCATTTTTAATAATTCTTTTATCTGATCTTCAAATTCTTTTAGGTCTTCATTTGTGGATTCTATTGAAGCAGTTTTAACAGTATATTCTGGGTTAATAATATCAAGTCTGCAAGTTATATGATTGGCTTCCCAGTGCTTTAGAGGTCTTTCTCCAATTATTTCTAATTTATCTAAGGTGGAAATTACCTCCTCTAGGTCTTTCTGATTTTTTATAACTCCTATATGTTGTAATCCTTTTTTGAAATTGTAAAGTTATGTATTTATTTCTATTAAGTTATAACTTTTTTCTAGTTGCATATAAGATAAACTTAGCTCTAATAATTCAATTTCTTCAATAACATGTATCTTAGTACAATTACATTCTTCTCCATTATTACATTTTGATGTATTTGTATTAAGTTTATCGGTATGTTTAAGTTTCCTGGATCTTGTTGGAACTGATTCTGTTGTTATTGAGGTCTAAGTCATATTTTTAGAGAATATTACTCTGTCTCTAGTAAGGAGACAACTTCCGTTGTTATGTAGTAAGAAATCTAAACCTAAAACAAAGTCTACTCTAATATTTAAATCTCTAACCCATATTTTTTCTAATTTATACGTGGGTCTATAAAAGTCTGCACATGTATTTAAAAAACTTATTTGAGCATTACTAACATAATGTTTATATATATTTGAAGATCCATCCATTTGCATAGCGCTTTGTGGCTTTGCAAATTCCTTTATTAAATCTAGGGGCATGATACTTCTATTTATTATACTTTTTGTACATCCAGAGTCTACTAGAGCTAAGGTTTCTATTTCGCAGTCTTGAATCCTTATTCTTGTTGATATTTTGATAGTATTAATTTTCTTGTCTTCATTACAAATTAATCCCTCAAATGATTTATAATCCTCCTTTTCATTTAAGAGCTCGATTTCTTCTTCTGTTGTATTTTGGTTGGTTTCTACTTCTACTTTTTCCTTTCCTTTTTCTATTTTACTTATTCTATCCTCTAAACAATCAATCCTTTTTTCTAAGGATATTAATATTTTTTTCTTTTGTACTTATTGTTTGGTCTAAAACTTTGATGTTAAATATCTTGTCAATGCACATAAGACATCCTTCTATATAGCAATTCATACATTTAGCTCTTCTGTCTTTACTGGGGTATCCTGTGCAATTAAAACATTTTTTACTATCTAAACCTTTACCTTTAGAAAACTGGTGATCACACTGTATATTAACAAAAGTAAAATCTTAAATGTTTAAATATAATTTTTCTAATCCTATTTCGTTTATTAGAGTTTCTTCCTCTGAATCTGACGAATCTTGTCTTCCTTCTATGGCATCTATACTTATTACCGAATATATGCTTTCATTGTCTGACATGTATTCATCTACATTTATCAAGGTTTCTTGAAAGTCCTCTATAAGCTGGACATTTCTCGTTCTACTGTTATTCCTACCTGGACAAGTATTAGCTAGATGTTCTTTACTTCCGCATGTAAAACAAGATAGTCTATTTTTGTAGATTCTATTATTATTGTGTTTTCTTACGCGTCTATCCTTATTTAGGTAAGGATTTTTTGCCGTAGATTTTCTTAGGTAATACCTCTTCCTAGGTCTGTACTCTTGGTTATTTTGATATGTCTTTTTGTATTTTCTTTTTGGTGTACTTTGATCATAGCTTTGTGTTGTATATATATTTTTGCAAAAACCTGTCTCATTTGTTTCTGTATTTTTATATTTGTACATTTTTCTTGTAATATTTTCATAACATGTTGTATTTTATGTCCTATAGACCAATTATCATTAGGATTATGCATTTCTCCTTCTCTTTTGTTCCATCTTTCTTCTATTTCTCTTCCTAAGGCTCAAGGGAGTTTGTTAAAAAGTTTTTTCCCCAAGCTTTGATCAAACGCATTTCCGCTTATAGCGCAGTAGTAAAAATAGTCTTTTAAAAAGTTCTTTATATGGCTCCAATTTGTTATACTAAGTTGTTCTAATTTTATTAGTGCATTCTTTTGTAACACTACTAATCCGCTATTTGGGTCTTCTCCTGTTATCAGGCTGTGTATTTTATTAGTAAAATTATACGGGTTTGGTCCCATATTTACTAGTTCTTGGAATTCCTGAGTTTAAGCTACTTTGTATGCTTCCCATACTCCTTTGATTGATTCTCCTAGGAAAGTCTCCATGTATCTATACATAGTTTCTGCATCTGTTTCACTATAATGGTGTATGTAATCTGCTACTACTATTCCTTTCCATACATCTATTACTGAGTTCCATAATTGAGGGTCATGAGCCGCTATATTTTAAAAAATTTCTCTATCTCCTCTGTCTTGAAGTTTGATAGGGGCTTCTATTGGCATTCTTATTCCTATAGGTCTAACCATTTCTGGTTCTGTTGTCGGGTCTTGTCTAAATACCCTGTGTCGTGGTAAGTTACCTATAGTATATTCTACTGGGGTTATTGGGGTTGTCTTTTGGAAGGGACTTGAACTCGAAGAAACGGTTTTCATGAATTCTTGTAAACTACGTGTTGTCTCGTCATCGCTTTCTTTTTGTGTATCTTTTTCTTGTTTATACCCATAATTATCTGTTCTAAATTTGCATTCTTTAAAGTGTTGTTCTACTATAGAGAATTTAATTCTTCCTAGTTTACAACCTTTACATTTAAAGAATTGTATTTTATTTAATTGGTGTAATTCTTTTGCCCTTGCTATTGCTATGTCTACTTCATATAGTCGTCTTCTTTCAGTATTTGAATATTCATTCCTTCCTTATTTATGGTTGATTCATTATCTTCTAAACCTTCATCTATTTCATTTTGATCTGTGTATTTATAATCAGTGAATCTGATTGACGTCTCTCCTTTATTATTAGTGTATGTGAGGTGGTCATTTGGTCTTAAAACTTCTTTTTTACAGAATTTTTCTAGATTCCATTCTCTACCTGCATATTCTTCTGAATTTATTTTTAAATGTTTCATTAATTTAATTCCTTTATTTCCCATTATACCTACTGCATCGTCTATTTTTATTTTAAATCTTGAACTGTTATTTGTTGCTAGTTTTCCTATAAAACCTACACAAACTAATAGATTGTTTCCACAGTTCATTTTTTCGTAACCTTTGGTTTGTATACCTATTTTTATGTATTTTCCAAATTCATTTGAATTTATCATGAAATCTGGACTACAGTAAAAAATTCCTCCATTATTACTCATGTCTACTTATGTTAGACTTATTATGAATCTTTTAGATTCTGACCATCTACTATCATATAAAGTGATTAATACTTTAGTACCTAAATTTTTTCTAGTTAAACATTTAAGTCCGATTACTACCAATCCCATATGCATGAGATTCATTTGTCTTTTTTGTATTTCTTGCATAGATTCTTTACTAATTAAATTTATACTTTCACTATCGTTTTCTGATACACTCAATTGTTCTTCTCTATAATGTCTGTATAGATGTGCTGTTGACGAAAATAGTCTTGTATTGTATAGAACTTGTGGATTTAATAATTTTAATTTATTTTGTTTGAAAATTTCTATATCTCTATCTACATCTATTATCTCATCTAACTGATGACTACTACTAGGTCTAGATGAGTTCATTATTCGAGCTAGCATATTGTTTCCTAGTCTATCTTGAGAGAAACTGGCCCTTTGTCTTTCTTGGGAACTTCTATTCCTGTTTGAAAAAAAGGTTCATGCTTTTTATTTTCTTTTAAGTCTATCTTTTTGAGGGGTTATTTCAGTCTTTTTGAGCTGTTCTATTAAGGCTTGTATATCGTTTTCTTGTTTAGCTTCTCTTTTAGGGATTTTAGTTTCTAATAAACTATCAAATTTTTTATTTATTTCAGTTATGCATAAGCATTCCGAGAGATTAGTGTGAGTAGTGTGTGAGAGTATTAAAGTTTTTAAAGTTTTAAGTTTAAAAAAAGAAGAAGAGTGTGAGTGTTTAATTTTCTGCAAGTAGCTGCAAGGTCACCCGGGGACTCCCGAAAGGGAAACCCCATTCCGACCATTATCATGTAAGTAGTTATCTGTTTTCTAGATCTTAGTAGGTTTCTCCCTATATTATGTATGCATTATTATGTACTGTTATTATGAATGTATAATATGATGTTTATATTACTATGATGTTCATATACTCTTTAAATTACTCTTAGTAAATGGTTAGTTTCTTACCTTCTTAGTAACCCCGATGGATTAACCTGTAAATACCTAGGGAAGTTGAAAGTCCGTCATGGTCAAGGAACCGAAAGGACTGTGTATCCCAGGGTGTGGTTAAAGAAGCAGGTGCTAAGAACATGGGTTAAGAAAAAGAGATGAACAGAGTAAGGTAAAGAGAAATGAACAATATATAAATAAATAAAAAGAAGTAATTTTGGGAGAAATTACATAGATTTAGTAACAAAAAACTACTAAACTAGTTTACAACCTTTACATTTAAAGAATTGTATTTTATTTAATTGGTGTAATTCTTTTGCCCTTGCTATTGCTATGTCTACTTCATAGTCGTCTTCTTTCAGTATTTGAATATTCATTCCTTCCATATTTATGGTTGATTCATTATCTTCTAAATCTTCATCTATTTCCTTTTGATCATATATATATATATATGTTGTTGTTGTTGTAAGGTTAACTTATTTTGTTTTCATGTCAAGATATTATTGAAAATAGAAGAGAAAACATATAAATAAAAAACTTGAACTTGGTCGGATAACTTACTTTAACACTTAAATTACACGGGCATTTAAATACCCCCTTAACAACTTTGAAGTGAATTAAAAACCACCCTGAGATTATTATACCACTCTCACTTGCCACATCATAGCCATGTAAGTGCCACAACATAGTCATGTCAGCACCACATCATTAATTAATTATTTTATTAATTATTTTCACAAATTTTTCTTTAACACTTCTTAAAATTAATTTACACTAAGTAATTAATTACAAATGTATTTTCTAAAATTAAAATTAAAAATATGGATCTATTTTTATTTCTCCCCATACCCAGCACCCACGCACCCCCCTTTTATTCCCCCCCCCTCCCCCCATACCCAACCCCCACCCACCCCCTTCACTTCTTTCGTCTTCCTTCTTCTTCACCATTTCTAGCTTTTAACTGTTCATTTTTTTCCTCTTCATATATTTCAATGAGCTCCACCACACCTCCTATTTCTCTTCCTTTCTTCGTCTTAATTGGTGAACCAACAAGTTTTTTTAGCTCCGATGAAAATTGATAAAATTTATATGTGTGAAATTGACGTCAATAATAAGATGTTGGTGTTGAGTTTTGTGGATTACTAAAGAGATGGTGAAATTGAAGTAGTTGATAGAGTTGAAGATGAAGATGGAGGAAAAAAGGATGCTTTAATGGAGAAGAAACTTATTGGGGAAGACAATAAAATAAAGAGAAAAAATTTAAAAGTTTTGTGGGCGAATAAGAAAATTCATATAAATTAATAAAAGTTAATATATTAAGAAAATAATATTTAAAATATTAATTATATATTGACCTATAAAAAAAAATGACATGTGTATGATTTTATAATTTTTTTTCTTTTTTAATTCCTTCACACGCTATTAGGTGAGTGAACTCACTCTCTTTGTCACGTCATCCCTTAGGGGTGCATTTAATTCACTTCAAAGATGTTAAGGGGGGTATTTAAATGCCAGTGTAGTTTAAGTGCTAAAGTAAGTTATCCAACTAAGTTCAAATTTTTTTTAATGTATTTTCTCAAAATAGAAGCTGAAAAGAAAGCCAACACATACATGTATGCTACTCAATAAAGCATGTGTATATAACTTTGTAGTCATGTAAATCAATTTTTAATAACTATTATGACAGAACATGAGAATGCAAAGTTAATTCATAATTTTTAAAATATTGTATAATTTATAAAAAGATGTTTATTGATATGGAAATTTATAGTCTTCATATTCTTAGTTTTTTTTATTACTATTAATATTAGAAGTTCTCAAGTTTTTGAGATTTTCAAGATCACTATTACAATATGTTTGGTCAGAAATTGAAATACAAAAGTATTTGTTTAGGATAAAAATGATTTAGTAAAATTGTTCTCTCTCAACCTACTTTCTTTACCAACATAAGAATTATCTAGATATAAGAAAAGGTGTAACACATCTCTTTGGCCTAAAATCTTATTTATCTTTTTTTTTGACAATTTTTCTATTTATTTATTTCTTACTATTGTACAAAAATGAATGTATCATTACTAGTACTCCTTCATTGATTCATATTTTTTTCTAATATAAAAATTTAAGTATCTTTGTTTTCCGTACTTTAATGACTTTTGATGATCATAACTCCTAAATTATATTAATAATCATGTTCATGATATCATTTGATATTTCATATTGTTGTCCTACAAAAAGAGGCATTATAAAAAAAATTATAAAAAAATGATCAAATTTATATGTATAGTAAAATTAGGAATTATGTACATATAAATAATAATAAAAACTAAAATAAAATAAAATTTCTTAACTTTTTTTTTTAAAGAAAAACTTTAAATTCCATCATTTAATTTTCTCAATAAAAAATTTATGTTAAAAGTGTTTAAAAAACCATATATATAAATTAATTTTCTTCTTCACAACATAAATGGGGTGTAAATATTTTTTTTTCTTTTTACCATAATAAATGTGATGAATAAATGATTAATGTGTATTAAATTTATTATTATTGAAAGCAAATAAAAGTTTCTTTTATTTTTTTTCTACATCAAAGAAGGAGTTATCCTTTGGAGAGTTGTTACTCCAATTTATTTATAATAATTACCACGATAATATTTCAATAATATAAATAATTGTATTTATGTTGACAAACTTTTTATTGACCTATCTTCAAAATTGCATACACGTATTATTTTTAAAAAATATTTTCTTTGTCGCTCTTTGATAATCTCTATATAATTGGATTAGTTAAGTATCACACCAAGTCACTAAATGATATCATGACTTATTTTTTATATCTCATTTTACGTTATGTGTTCAACTTCTTTTTTTTTGTTTTTGTATAAATGTAACCTCAACCGTAATGTTGCACTATTGCAACTTAATTTTCTCTTCTCACAATGTGTCTACAAGAATGAGAGTTTAAATACACAAAATTTAATATCAATGGATTTTATGAGACACAAATTATATTAGATGAGTGTTGATATGAACATCGAATATTGAAAAAAAATATATCTCTAACTTTTGAATTTTGTGCATAACTATGTTAGATATGATACAAGTATTTCTTTCTCACTGTGATTTACCACAAATGTATCTTTATTTATTTATTTTCATTATTGTGTCACTTAAACAAAAAGAAAGTCACGTAATTTATGATCGAGTAGATTTACTATTGCTGATTGAACCAATAAAAATCATTGAATTTAGTATGAAACTATGATAATTAGATTGTCAATTAACTGAAGCTTTTCATATTAACGTTTATATTTTTCAACTTTTTAATCAGTATGAAAATTTCTTTTTAGCAATTTTTCTGAATAAGTAATATCAAAGTCGTATTTTAATTTGTGTTTCTCTCTTTTATTATATTATTTATTAAAACATTTATCAAATAGTGACATTAATTATTTAAAAATATATTTAAGTTTTTCTTATAACCGCGCAAAGCGCCGACAAGTACACTAGTTTAGTATTAAAAAAAGACAAATTTCATATCATGCTTTCTAAATTATTTTAACATATAACGTTATATTTTTCATTTATTTTTTGTTAAAATCTTGCAAACTACTTTTGACAGGAAAAAAATGTAATAATTTTTTTGTTGAGTAAAAATATAAAGTATTTGACGAATAAATTTATGTCAGAAATGAAAAACAAATGGAGAGGAAAAAATATATTGTATAATAGTATTTGTAAAATGTTTTAGCATAATTTATGTTTAAAAATAAAGTTGGTCTCTTTTTTTTTTCTTAATTATTTTGCTGCTTTTTTACCCCATGTTTGATCTCATTAGAGTTTTTGGCTAAAATCATCCTTGAAGTATGACTTAAACTTAAAGTACATCCTTATATTATATAAATGAACAAAAAACATCCTTGTATTATCCAAAAAGTTGCAAGATTCATCCTTATGTCTATTTTTTTAAGAAACTCACGCCACCAACAAAAAAAAAGTGTCAAGTTGAATGAATATATGTACACATGGTTAAGCTAGTTAAGTTGGGTGATTTTTCTAATTTTTAGAAATTGAGGATTTAAATCATATTCATACAAAATATATTCAAATTCTAAATATTCTTTTTTAAAAGTATGGACAAATACAATCCTAATTTCAAAAATTTCAAATAAAGTTATTATTTTTTTATTTTCATAACTAAACGCCTACGTAATTTTACTAAATTTTCAGCATTTATGTACATTGTATAAAATGTGTATTGCGTTGTATATAACGTACATATGTACTAAATATTTTATTAAAGAAAATCTTTAAATAGTTGGACGTAATATTTTTAAAATGAATTTTTTACATAATCTTTCTAGCCATTGGAACCTACTGTATAAATATTTCAAAACTTACGTATTGTTGCAAGTCAATTTACTTGATGATGCCAAAAACATATAAACTAACAACACACAAATTTTAAATTCTGAGAATGAAAGATTCATTTCATATCCATATCCTTATTCTTTTTAGGTAGTTTGATCTTCTCGTCATGGCTAATACATGACAAAATTTTTTTTTTTATTGGTTCAGTCAGTTTCTTCACAAAAAATAGACTAAAGGATGATTCTTGTTATTTTTTGGATAGTATAAAGATGTTTTTTGCTCACTTAGATAATATAAGGATGTACATTAGATTTGAGTCATAGTTAAGGGATGATTTTAGCCAAAAACTTGATCTCATTACATCTTTATTTATGATTTTATTGTGTCGGTTATAAAAAAAACAGAGAGAATTTTTAACTTTAGAGATTAGAAAAATGATATTAGTAGATATGTAAAACATATATCATGAAAATAATTATATTAATGAGGTGCCAAAATTAGTGAAAAATGAGATTTTCTTACAAAAATTAGTGAATTTTTTTCCTAACTTTTTTTTTAACTATGTTTAAGAGACTTGTTAAATAAAATTTAATCTAGACCTTTAGATTTTTAAATATGACAATTGTCACTCATCTAAATATGCACTTGATGTAACAACATCCAAACACGGAAACTAAACGATTACAACCCTAATTCATGGTGGTGACGAAAGGCGGCCAACCCTCACCGGGGGTTGATTTTCTACTACCAAATTCTTAAATCCCTCTCCTACCATCAACCCTACCCTCAACATAAAAAAATCAATTCAACTGTTAACTCTATTATGACTAAAGAGAAAACCAGATACTTTGAATGATAATGAGATCCTAGAGGATAGCTCGTTAATAAAGGAAATAACTTATGTGGAAGGTATTCCACAAGTAAAATGGACAGAGCATGAAGTAATTAAGATGACTCATATTGAAAAACTCCAATTTGCAGTAATTGGGAAGTTCTCGTATGAATGGACGGATCTTGAAGAGTTGAGAAGGATAATTCCTCAACAATGTGATTTGAAAGGTGATTGTCAAATAGGATTGCTACGGAGTAAAGCATATTCTTATTAGGCTAACAAAACAAGAGGACTATGTTAACATGATCTCGAAAGAGGCTTTCTACATAAACTGTAAAGATAGGCACTCATACTTGATGTGTACCCTTATTTATGATTCGAGATTTAAGGTTTCTCAAGAGACAACTATGGCGATGGCATGGATTTCATTTCCTAACATATTGCCAACATTCTTTGTGAACGAATGTTTGTTTTCAATTGCTGAAGCAGTTGGTAAACCAATCCAATTGGATCAAGCAACAATAAAAAAGGCGAGGCCTAGTTGTGCACGTGTAAAAGTGTTGGTGGATCTCAAAGGAAATGTTCCTACTTCAGTGCAGATGTATATAGAAAATCTTAAAACAGAGGAAATGAGGTCAAGTCTGATAACCATCCAATACGCTTATGTCCCTAAATATTATTTGGAATGCAAAATGCAAGGACATAACACAATTAACTGTAAAGCAGGGGTAAATGAAAGGAGAAAGGAAGAGCATGCAAAACAAGTGGGAAGGTAGTAGGGGATCCGGGTAACTGGATTGTAGTTAAAGATAGAAGAGGTTGTCCCAGTAAATCAAACACATCCACCACTATGATGAGTAACAAATTTGGTGCTCTTGCACATGAAGAAGAATACATATCTGATATCAGCAAGCGAAAAGATAAGTCACAACAAGATACTGCAGAATTACAAAAAGGATAATTAGCTAAAAAAATGGGTAACTAAGTCTTTTGGACTTGTGTTACATGGAGGAAATCACAAAGGCAAAGAGCAAATAGGGGACAACATAATGGACAAGAACCTCAACCCAATTCAACATTGACATCTGCACATGTAGAAGATAGCAAAATGAATGTAGAACATAAGGGGTGTACAACAATAAGGAAGAGATCAACATTCCGTCCAGTCAAGAAGAGGAAATACTCGGAGATGAGTCATTGAATGATGATTCCAACAGTCCTGCAACACAAACTAAAAATCAATTATGTCCATATGAGAGTGTAAAGATGACAGCTAATGGGATTCACATTAATGATCATAAGTCAAATAATGATTTAGCTATTGTGCCTTTCCCTACTCCTATTCAGACAGAAGACATTGCAATGGCAATACCTCAATCTCCTAATGAGGTTCTTCATAATATTCTCACCCACAAAGTATCAGAAATCGGACACCTCCTATTATGTGACACAAACGTTCAAGTAGAGGACCTTTCACCTAGAAGTAATAAATCAATAAAGTCTGCAAAGAAAAATAAAAAACAAGGTAATGGAGAATCTATTCAACCCATCAGATTTCAGCCGAAGAGGCAGGTGACACATAAAAAATAATGTTGTCAATGAAGGCCCTTATATGGAATATTAGGTAAAATGCATTCCAAAGAGTCTTGATGTTACATAATTTTCACAAGTTCGGTTTTGTTGCTCTGATGGAACCGTTTTAGCATGTGGGAGGCTTGAACAGATATAATAGAAGATTGAAAATGGCAAAGGGGTATGCCAATAGTAGTGGTAAAATTTGGTTATTTGTGAATCATGGATTTGATGTAACTGAAGTGAGAAATTTTGAGCAACAACTTTCTGTATTGCTTAGAAATCAGAATTCTAACTCAACAACATGTGTTACTATTATTTATGAAAAATGTAACCCTTATCAGAGAATGCAACTATGGGAAGATATTTCCCAAGTAGCTGACGGTCTGCAATATTCATGAATAATAGGAGGGGACTTCAATGTGTTTCTTAATGAGGAAGAAAAAATTGGTGGTCGACCAGTGACAGGGAATGAGGTTGAAGATTTTTAAAATTGTATTGAATCTAATGAGCTATATCTGGTTCAATTTAAAGGCACTCCATTTACTTGGTGGAATGGTAGGGCTAGATGTGATTGCATCTTTGAGAGATTAGATAGAATTTTTGTTAATAATATGTTGCAAGACCAATTCAATTTCTCAGAAGTGGAACATCCTTCTAGAACTAGATCAGATCATGCTCCTCTTTTATTCTCATGTGAAAATAGATATTCCAGATTCATCAAACCTTTTAGGTTCCTGAATTTTTGGACTGAGCATAGGGGTTTCAAGGATGTGATCAAACGGAATTGGGATGATGAGTATTCAACCAATTATTTTCTGAATTTCAAGAGGAAGATTAAGAAAGTAAAGGTTGCTTTTTCTTTATGGAGTAAGGAAACTTTTGGAGACATATTCAAACAACTCATCATCAGAGAGGAAATAGCAAGAATCAAGGAAAAGCACTTTGAGGAATTTCCCTATACTGAAAATAGAGTTATTATGCAAAGGGCAAAGGCTGAATATACTAGATATTTTCATCTAGAGGAGAAATTTTGGCAACAAAAGGCAGGGTATGATTGGTTTGACAAGGATGATAAAAACATAAGATTCTTTCATAGCTTGGTGAAAAGGAGAAGACAAAGAATGAAGGTAACAAGAATTCAGAATGCACAAGGACAATGTTGGAAGATGAAAATGCAATGGCTCAGGAGGCAATAGAACACTTTCAAAACCAATTTCATCAAGACAGAGATGTCACTAATATCACCTTGCTGGACCACATACCATAATTAATCTCTGAGGATGAAAACACTGAGTTGGGGATTGTTCCAGATGAAGAAGAAGTGAAGAATGTTGTTTTTAATCTTAATGAGGACAATTCTAGTGGTCCAGATGGACTTACATGTAGATTCTACCATGTTTGTTGGGACATTATAGACAATGATATTTGTAGAATGGTGTGTGAGTTTTATGTGGGCAGCTCCTTACCTAGGTTCATTACTCATACTAATTTGATTCTCATTCCCAAAAAAAGGATATCATTCAGTCTTTTTCAGATATGAGACCTATTAGTCTAAGTAATTTCATTAACAAGATCCTGTCTAGAATTACACATGATAGATTGGAAAAGATTCTCCCAAACTGATATTTGCTAACCAATCTGGATTTGTTAAGGGCAGAAGTATCATTGAGAATGTTCTATTGGCTCAGGATCTTGCCACAGATATTACTAAGAGGGGAAAACCTGAGAATGTGATTAGAAAGATGGCTAAGGCCTATGATAGGGTTTCTTGGTCCTTTCTTATGAAAGTACTAAGGAAAATGAGATTTTCTAATAGAGTGGTAGATTTGATTTGGAGATTACTATCAAATAATTACTACTTTGTGCTTCTTAATGGTCAATCATATGAGTTTTTTCATTCAACTAGAGGAGTTAAACAAGGGTATCCTTTATCTCCAACATTATTCATCATTTCAGGAGAGGTCCTACATTATTCATCATTTCAGCAGAGGTCCTTTCTAAAGCTCTCAATACTCTATTTGAAGGCCCCCATTTTGTTGGTTATGGGATGCCTAAATGGAGTGCTAATCTCAATCATCTAGCTTTTGCTGATGATACCATTATTTTTACCTCTTCAAACAGATATTCTATGGAAAAAATATGTCTATTTTGTAGGATTATGAGAAGCAATCAGGTCAAAAGATCAATAAGGAAAATATTTCTTATTATGTACACCAAAATATATCAGCAGCCTTTGCTAATCAAGTGGAACAGATTACAGGGATGGTAAGAGGACAATTCCCTATGATATATCTAGGATACCCTATTACACATTCTAGAAAAAGAAAGGAGCACTATGCAGAATTATTTAATAAGATAAAAGGTAGATTGCAAAGTTGGAAAGGGAGAATGCTGTCATATGGGGGTAAAGAAGTCCTTCTTACTAGCGTTCTTCAAGGCATCCCTATCTACGTTCTTTCTTCTATTACCCCCTCCCCCCCCCCTCCCCAAATGTGTTATTAATGAGATTCATAGAATTTTTGCTAAATTCTATTGGAGTAATAAGGAAGATAGCAGAAATAAACACTAGTCTAAATGGGTGAATATGTGTCTTTCTAAACATGAGGGGGGTTTAGGATTTAGGTCCATATTTGATGTATGAAAGGCTATGTATGCAAAGTTATGGTGGAATTTCAGAACTCAAAGTACTTTGTGGTTCGATTTTATGGGGACAAAGTATTGTAAGAAACAAATTTATACCCTTGTTCAATGGAAATAAGGTTCTCAAATCTGGAAACATATACTTGAGAATAGGGAAATACTAGAGCAACATATGTGGTGGGAACCTAGAAGAGGTACTTCTACTATTTGGTATGATAATTGGTCTAACGTGGGACCCTTGTACGTACATGCAGTTGAGGAGCAAACTTGTCACCCCATGAAAAACGTTGATGAATTTCTAACTGAGGATGGGTGGGACTATACAACAACGATATATTTTGTCCCTGAGTATGTTGTAGAGCATGTGCAGTCTAATTTGCACCCATCATATCTCAGTAATCAAAGTGACAAAGCTTGGTGTACTAAAACAAATAATTGCAATAGTTCTCTGCTAAATTAGTTTGAACTGTTGAGAGACAAAAAAAGAGAGGATTGAAGACATGGTAAATTTGTGGATAAAAGGGTTGCCTTTCCAATTTTCATTTCTTGCTTGGAGAATTTGGTTTGAAAAGATCCGTGTGGCTAGCTTCTCTAATGCATGGATAGAACCCTGATTAATCTTGGGACTGTAGGTGTTGTATAAATCCAGAAGAAGAGACTATTAATCACCTATTTGCTACCAGAATTTGGAACTATTTTAGCAATGCTAATGGAATTGTGGACCCTATGCTAAATTTGAAGCAATTCATGAGGTTGTGGAGTGTAGTAGAAGGAAACTATAGAGTGAAGGCGGTTTGCCAGGCTATTCCTATCATTATTCTTTGGTTCTTGTGGAAGAGGAAGAATACTATTATTCATGGAGGATCCAATTCAGAATTTAGAGTAATGCGGAATATTAATGATACAAGGGAAAATGCATAAATACCCCAACCTATGCCCGAAATTTCAAAGACACACTTATACTATACTAAGGTCCTATTATCCCCTCCCCCCCAAACTTATTTTATAAATAATTTTCTACCCCTTTTCTGCCTACGTGGCACTATCTTCTGAGCCCAGCGCGTGTTGACAATTTTTTCAAGCTATTTGATTGATAGTGCCACGTAGGCCGAAAATGGGTAGAAAATTATGTATAAAATAAGTTCGGGGGAGAGGTAATAGGACCTTAGTATATTATAAATGTGTCTATGGAATTTCGGGCATAGATTGGGGCTACTTATACAAGCTCATTCAGGAAAGAAGATACTATGCAAGTTTACCTGATTTCTCTTTTGCAAGTGATTTTCAGATTAACTTTTAGAAAATTCCTAGCGCAGGAAAGAAGATACTCAAATTAGACAAATGTGGTACATCATACATAAGAAGGCAACTACAAGATTAACAAATTTAAGAAAGTGCAGACTGAAAGATCATATAAACAATAAGCATGGTAATTATTATTTTTCTGATATATCTAGTGTAACCTATTACAGTGATATCATAAGTTTTAGATTAAACAAGATACTTTTATCTGAATTATATTCGATTGGTTAAATATCATGCACCTGGAGAGAGGCATATGCTATAAAACCAGGACAAATGAGGTACAAATAATCTTCAAAATCTATTATTACTTTAATGTTATTCACAAGGGTACAGATGATATTAGACAAATGTTAAAGCTGAGATTTGTACATGTTGTGATTTATAAACATCTACAAGCACCTGTCAGAACAGTCATATTCATTGGCAACCTCCACAAAATAAAGTTAGTAATCCTTTTTATGGATCTAAACCCAGGTGGTGGTATCAATTTCATTTGTGGGATTCAACCCACCGAGATTAGATCTAAGAAGATGAGAAACTATGCTTACCTCAGGTTGAGTATGCAACAAACATTATTGTGGTGGTCAATTTGAGATCAGAGCAAGTGTCATTAAGTGGGAATCGCCTCTGTGTGGTTGTGAGCAAGAGCTAATCGACTATGTGTGGATGTGAGCAAGAGTTAATCGTGATCGACTGGTTACTCCATGGATAGTCTTCTTCTAGCTACTAGAAAGAGCTTACGTGCTCTTCATTTTCCACGTTTCCTGTTCCCCTTTCCCTTTTCATTTTCTTTCTTATTTTGTTTGTTTCCCTTTCTGCATTTTCTGAACGACTGTTGGGGTTTAGCACTTTTGGCTAAGCTCTCTTTTGTACTTAAGTCCTTCTAATTTGGGAAAAATTGTACATATTGACAAACTATTAATTCAAATTAAATGGTATAACCACACTTTGATTTAATTGTACCCTATAGCAAACTATTTTTCAGTCGCCTCTCTCCCTCAAACTCTCGCTCGCCACTCTCCCTCTCTCGCTCGCTCTCTCTCTCTGTCCCTCGCCTTTCTCATTTTATACAAACAGAAATGTATAAATTGTGTTTCTGTTTGTATAAAGCGAGAGAAAATTGTATATACACATGCAAATACATATATCTTCGTCCTATACACGTTTAATTATACAATACAAATATTCCCATGTCCAGTTCTCTTTTACCTTTCACTCTTTCTCGCTTTATACAAACACAGATTATACAAAATACAATGTATAATTTATGTTTGTATAAAGCGAGAGAGAGAACGATATTTGATATACAAACGTTTTATTTCGATTCAATTGCATTCAAATTCAAATTTTATACAGATATACAAACACATAAAATTAAATTGAGAGACTCTCAACGATTTATACAAATGAGAGACTGATAACAATATATACAAATAGTCTGCCAGCGAAATTATACAAATCTGAAAAGGAGCTAGCGAATTATACAATTGCTTCTTTTGTATATATGTATAGCGAAACTGCCTAGTCATAACATGTTTGCTATGGAGCGCAGTTATGCAAACTTTGCTATAACATACAAATATGAATTTTGTGTTTGCTATATGTGAAAGTTGCTCTTTAATTTAATACATGTGGCCCCTTGTGTCTTGGTTTAAAAAAAAATGCACTTGAAAAAATGGAGAGTAGGTGTAGCAAAGATGAGCCAAGTCTCAAAACTTTTAAATAAAAAACATACAGTCTCATTTGCTGCACCACATCCGTTTGATGGTCACCCCACACCATTTATCAACTTCAAAAGTAACAAAAAATTGTGTTCAAAATATTTGATGTAAAGGCCATTTTCACAAGTATATCTACCTCTTTATTACCTCTCTGAAAGATCACTTACCTTAACACCACTAAGAATCAGTTTGGCTCCAAATATATTTGAGAAAATTTTGGAAAATGGTATCTGGTCATATAATTTGTTACTATCTATAATAAATATATTTGTCAAATACTAGAAAAAATTAGTATGGACAAAGTTCTAATATTTAGAAATTTTAAAAAATTAAAAATTACCTCAAACTTTTATATTTTTTATAAAAAACACCCATGATTTATTTATTTCAACTAATATTTATCTACCAAATTACTCCATTAATAACTAATAACTAATCCTTTCTGTTATCTATACATAACGTGGCCAAAAAGAACAATTTGTTTTTAATGAGTTCTAATTCACCCTGAATCATTGAGAAGTTGAAGTATGCGATTAATGTATATTGTTCTTGTCCATATTGTTATTTTCTTATTGCTGATTGTTATCAATTATGTTATAGGGTCATTTTTAACGAAACATGTTCATTATAAAATGACAATACAAATGTAAAGGTACCTGAATAAATTTTAGAACTCATGGATATAAATCATATTTTTTGAAATAGTCAAATATTTCTCCCAAAATTTATGACCAAACACATAGTGAAACTTCACCCAAAAATAATTTGCAAGAATATTTGGAAATTTGAGGTCAAACACATTTATTCCATGTTATTTAAGTTTTACATAAAATTATTGAACAATTCTTTCATAATGAAAAGTCCTTTCGATTTGCTCAAGTATCATAGAAAAAAAAAAATTTAAAAATTTAATATCATATAAAATATCTCCTTTTTTTTTCTAAGAAGTTTTTGTATGTGCAGGCAAAAATGAATGACCTTTTTGCTTACAAACCCTTTTTTAGAGCAGTCAAAAAGGTCGGCCCAGCCCCATCGGGCCCAATCCTCGCGGGCCAAGGAATTTGAAGGGCTAGGGCGGGCTGGCCCTTCATTTGGTAGGGCCTGAAAATGCTCAACCCAACCAAACCCTAGAAGGGCCGAGGGCTGGGGCGGGCCAACCCTTTTTTTTCTTTCAAACTTGTAATTCTATAACATCAAGAAAATGAGAAGATTTTCAAATCAAATATGGCAAACAATGGTGTTGTTTCAATAACACTAGCAAAAATTTAGTGTAATTAGCATGTATCTCGCATACCATATATGCAAGTGAGATAAGAGAGTGACAAGCAAGGTGGGAGGGAGGCGAGGGCGCGAGATTTGTATATGTATCCTAGATACATGCGAATTTACTTTGATAGAGTGTATCGAACAAATTAACCTAATTTTGAGTCCATATATTCCGAGATATATGTATCTGGGTACGAAGATTCATAATATTTCAACATAGCGTGTATTCAAATAATTAGATTATATACTAGTGAGATTATTGTAAATTACTCTTGAATAAAAAGTTTTGGCTCATGGGTTGACCCCTGCCCAGCCCGATCAAGCCTCAAGGGCCAAGGGCTTAGCTTATGAGCCCTAGTTTTAAATGGGCTTGAAAAATCATATCCCAACCCTACCCCAATAACGGGTAGGGTTGGGCAGGCCCCATGGGCTAAGCCCATTTTGACGGCTCTACGGCCCTTTTATGAATTTTATGACACTTCAATAAAATCGATTGATTTTTTCACTACAAAAATAATTTCAGTAAATTTAGTGCAATATAATAAAATCCAAGAACTAACTCCAGTGTTATATATGGAATTTTCACACAATAAGATGAATCTTAATAACTATTGCAATAAATATAAATCGGCAATTTCAAGAAATTGTTATTTGCTAGTAATTATAATTTACTATAATTTGTTAAATTATAAAGAGTGTAATTTGTAAAAATTCTTTTGGACAATGTATATTTGGAAGAATATTCATGGAACTATTAACCAAAGAGAAAAAATCGACGAAGCATTCACCAACTCACGAAGTAAAAAAGGAAATAATTTATTATTTTTTCCGTCTCTTTTTAATTATTGTTTTGGCTCCAAAAAATTGTACTAAAATAATTAACCCTTTAGGAATTAAAATTGATAATTATTTTTAAAATTATAACCTTCAAATTACAAAAGTCTTTACCTTTTTTTAATAGAAGCAACTTTAAAAAAAGAGGTTAAAATAAGACGAAAGGAGTAACACATACTAATTGTTAGTTTGTTACCTTTACAAAGTACTAAACTTCCTTATTTACACTAATTAATTTCCTTTTATGTTGTCTTATTATTTCCTTATTCACAGTTTCCTTCTTATTTATGTGTTTAATACATAAAAATTACTACATTTTATGCTCTATAAATACTCCTCAAAATATCAGCTACAAAATAGTAAACATGGCAGACATAGAAGATGGATGTTGTGAAGCAGTTTGTATCAATTTTCCAGCATGTCTTTGCATCATCTTTTATGCGTTGACCGAAATATTTGTAATCAGTTTCATGTTTTACGTTGCATTCATCAAGCAACTACCTTGTTTACCGCATATGTTTGATGTATTCATCAAAATTTCTGCAGTTGCACTCTGTATCAGACTCATAGTCATTTTCGTTTATCGATTCTGCTACAGAGGAGGAGATTAATTTTGATGAGTATGAAAATCTAGAAGATTATTTAAGTTTACTTTACTTTTTTTTGTTTTTCAAGTTTTTGTAGATTTATAATTCGTTTATTGGTACTTTAAGATTCTATGTAGTTTGTTTTATTTTAGCATTCAAGTTATCGAAGAATTACAATTAGTTTGTTTTCTAGCAAGTTGAAGTTTAGAGAGTTACAATTATACGTAAACATGTTGAATATTTATTTTCTTCCCTAATCAAGTCATATAATACGTAATTTTTATTTGTGAATTATTAAACGCATAATTAATGTTGGAAAAACAATAGCAGTATCTCAAATATATTACTTATATCATACTTTTATATTCTTGCATGTAATTAGCCTTTATGGCGTTCTTTATAATCCCCGTCTATTTTTATTTGTCATATTGTGTATTTCGAAAGTTAATTTAATTAATTTTCAAAGTTAATTTGATTATATCAATTCGATATCTTAAACAAAAAATTTAAATATTACAATAAATTGCAATTTTATGATGAAAAAATACATTATAAAATATTTGTCAAGTTTTTATAATTTGACTCTAAAAAAACAATTAAAAGGGGAGGTAGTAAGAACTTTTGGAATTTGGACGGTACTGTCCCATCCCTGAATAGTCTTTGTTTGACCATTTTTCTAACATAATATCTGAACGTTAATTTTTCAATTGTAACGATTCGTTTACTTGGACATTATTCCTCTTAATTAGCCATTAATTTTAGGGAAAATTGTATGAAATAGCAAATTATTAATTCAAATTAAATGTTATAGACATAGTTTATTTTATTTGTAATTCGCAGCAAACATCTCATTTTTTTGACATCTGGTTCGGTATGTCCATTATTCTTATTTTGATCGTTGGAGCTCTTTAACCATATTATGGTATATAGTTCATCTATAAATACTCAAAGTCTTTCTTTTCGAGTAGAGAAGGTATCAAGAATACATAAATTTATTCTCCTCTATTATATTAGTTTTCATTCTTATAGAATCTTCGTCAGTTTTTGTATTCCTAATTTATATTTTTAACGAAAGTTTCCCCACAATTTTATAACTGGATATTTTTTTCTAAGATTTCCAACAATTAAGGACCAAAAGTAGAGTCAACAACTATCTCCGCATTTCATCCTTGTTAACATGTTTAATAATTCACTAGTTTATAGTATGTGTTGTGTGTGTTTCACATCAATCAATAAAATTATATATATAGTAGGGGTTTTCATCGTTTGGTTTGGATCGGTTATTGGTTAAATCAAAACCAAATTAATTTAGTCGGTTTTTAAATTTCTAAAACCAAAAAAAAAAAAACCTTCGGTTTGGTTTGATTTTTTGGGATTTTTCGGTTTGAAAGTAATAAATTTCTTGAGGACATATGTATCTCGATAGACACAAACACCTAGTAGATGAACAATCCACATGAAAGTTACCGTGGATTCAATCAAGCAATATTAAAGTTATTATTACACGAACAAAGTGATTCAATTAAGAAAAAATGTATCTATCTTATTTGAGGTAGGGTAGGTAAAGACTAAAATAATGGATTTTGATGAACTTGAACTTAAGGTTGTAATAGTTGGGCTAGAATTTAAGTGTTGAGCTTGAAAAAATGGTGAAGTTAAAGACTTGAGTTAATTAAAATTTAACCAAATATTTATATTTTATTTATGAATGATATATAAATAATTATAAAATTATATATATAATTTCTCGGTTCGGTTTGGTTATTTTTGCGGTTATTTTTAGTAAAACCAAAACCAAACCAAATAGTATCGATTTTCAAAATTTAAAACCAAACCTAACCAAATCAAATCAAATATCAATTTTTTTTAAATCGATTTAAATCGGATTACAATTTAATTTGATTTTTAATCATAACCATAAACAACCCTAATACAAGAAAAATAACATTACTAAAAAATGCTAATGACGTTAAAATGTACAAAGCCAAATATCAGCTACTACAATAGAATCATTTCAAAATCTACATATAACTTAATTTATAGAAAAGAGTAAAACAAAGACTGCATATCTGATTACATTAATACAAGAAAAATAACATTACTAAAAAATGCTAATGACGTTAAAATGTACAAAGCCAAATATCAGCTACTACAATAGAATCATTTCAAAATCTACATATAACTTAATTTATAGAAAAGAGTAAAACAAAGACTGCATATCTGATTACATTAATACAAGAAAAATAACATTACTAAAAAATGCTAATGACGTTAAAATGTACAAAGCCAAATATCAGCTACTACAATAGAATCATTTCAAAATCTACATATAACTTAATTTATAGAAAAGAGTAAAACAAAGACTGCATATCTGATTACATTAATACAAGAAAAATAACATTACTAAAAAATGCTAATGACGTTAAAATGTACAAAGCCAAATATCAGCTACTACAATAGAATCATTTCAAAATCTACA
>JAJOOF010006266.1:0-10056 GCA_029582545.1 Solanum lignicaule
TTAATTTAACTCCGGCAACGAGTAATAGCACTGCAGCCACGTGTATACGGATTAGCTTCAGCACCCGTCTTGCAGTTATAATACGACGCACCTCTTCTAGAACACGGAACACTGTTACTCTGCAGCGCACCATAGCTTATATAATCAGTAGTTGCTAATATACGCCTATTGCTCTCCGAATCCATTTCGAATTCTCCGGCAGCCATACACTCCGCTATCGAACCTTCACAGCTGTCGGTGGATTTCATCGGAACCCAACCGCTCACGTCGAAATCGCCGCCGGTAGCATCGCCGGAGATAATCAAAGATGCGATCAACAATGAAGAGATGATGAAAATGGAGGAAAAGGAATTCACCGCCATTGTTGATAAATTTTTCAATGCTGATCGGTGCGTTATCTTCCTTCTCTCTTACTCAATATATATAGAGAAAAAAAAAAACAACTGGATTATTTTATTTTTTGTCTGTAAGTTCTAACTACTACTGCTACTGCTACCGTATTCTCACTGTTTTTAGCTCAACGACAATAGGGCGGGATTGGGATACTATGGATTTTAAAGTATTTTTGGGCTTTTTTGTGAAATGGTGTCCATGATGTCTGGATTTACCAAAGTGCCAGTCTCAAAATTAATGCATGTCCAAAATATATTTGACTCTGTATATTTTAAGTGCCAAAAATCGAACGAAAAAAATTTATGAGGTATTGAGTTAATGGATTTTTAATGATTTTATATATTAAAAAATTATTGTGTTATTGGTTCGGTTTCAATTCGATTTTTAATATTGTGTTATTGGGAAATCAATAACCTATTAAGACGATAGTAATTTCTTACTTTACTCTTCATAAATATTAAATATTACATAACTAGATATTATATCAGTACTCTACACTATAATCTATATAATTAAATATTATCTTTCTTGTTTCACTATATCAAAGCATTTACAGTTGATTTGCTTGTTTCACTGTATTGCGCCAAATTATTAGAGAAGTGAGAAGTTATATATTTATTTTATGAGTATTTTCTTGGGTAAATCGAAAGCCGAACCGTAAATGACCAAAAACGATATATCAAAAATCGACAAAATATTTTATTGATTTGTTATTGATTTGGCATATTTAAAAATCGAAAATCGATAAATCAAATTAATACTACATAAAACCAAACCGAATCGATCGATACACACCCCTATGCTAAGGTGTGTTTGGTAGGAAGGAAAATGTTTTTTTGGGTAATAAACTTTTGTATACTATAATTTAGATAAATATTATGAGAGGTGGATAGTGGTGAAGCTAAAATTTTCATTGAAGGTGTTTAAAATATGCACATAAAACACATAATTTTTTACCTATATATTTTGTATCATTTTTTATATAGTATAATTTTTTGATAAAGAATGTTTGATTGACCATCCATCACTACATGTAGCTACGCCAATGGAGGTGGGGACGATGGGGATAGGAGCTATGAGGTGGAGTGAAGATGTGTTGTGTTAGAGAATGGAGAGGACATAATGTAAAATGCTATTTGAGTAAAACTTATTTTCTCTACGTTCATTAGAAAAATTAAATCATTTTTCTCAATTTATAAAACTAATTTTCCTAAGTATATAATTATGTGGGAAGGATTTTAGTGTGAAGTTGAGTTTTATAATGGGAAAATAGTTAATAGTTGTGATCCAAAGGATTCACCGTCGTGATTATAATCCCAACATTCTCGAAAACAATTTCACCATATATGAAAGCACATGTACCACTTGTATCAATAAACGTGTTGCTAATTACAATAATAAAAAATTAAGATTAAGGGTATATGAAAGAAAATCATTTATCTACATTTGGTGTTTGCACCAACTTAATTATGAGCACATATAATGTATCTCTTCTTTTTAAAAAAAAAAACACAAATCATGTCTTCTACGTAATTTTATTATATTAATATTGTTCAGATCATTTTATGTACATCTCAATTATTTGATTTCTCCCATCAACACAAATATCAAATATTGAATAATGTGTATTCTATATATATCTCTCCTGTCTGTTAGATTTGTTGTTCTTGAGCTGAGGGTCTCCCGGAAACAGCCTCTCTACCTCCACGAGGTAGTGGCAAGGTCTGCGTACACTTTACCCTCCCCAGACCCCACCTAGTGGGATTTCACTGGGCATGTTGTTGTTGTTGTTGTTGTTGAATAATGTGTATTCTCATGCATGTAGCATACACATTGAATGTGAACAATTTCTTTTTTCATATTAAAATTTATTTTCATTATAATTTGAAAAATAAAATATAATGAAATTTAGGGGAAAGTAGAGTTTATTATTAGAAGTATATGGCCATATTGATTTAGTATAAGAGTTTAGTTGTCCTAATCTTAGACCTAATCATAATATATAATGATAGTGGACGAAAGGAAAATCAAGGATTATGGTGGTCGGAGAAGAAATAATATTAATTTCAATGGATATAATACTACTACTACTACTACTACTAATAATAATAATAATAATATGATATTAATTCAAATGAAAAATGAAGCTTCTTTGGTAATGGGTTTCGTTTATTTACCAGTTCAAACGCGTTACTCATTGCTGTTGGAAAGTTCAAGTCATCATCAAAATAGATGAACCTTTCAAAACCTACCAAAGAAAATGATGTCAATCTTTCTATATTATTATTATTATATTATTATTATTATAGATTAATTTATTATATTTTCTTTGTTATCTAATATTTTTCTTCTACAGAGTTGTTTGGTCTTTTCATACTTTAGTCGTTAGCAAATTGTTTCGTATTTATCCTTTGTTATATACGTAGCTCCAATGCAAAATAGATACTCCATGTGTCTAAATTTTTCAAAATTAAAAAAGAAGAAAAAATTCAACTCAAGGAGACTTGATTTTGTAATTTACTTGCATATTTTTTCTTCTAGAGATTTTCATTTTTACACAAACATTTTTAAAAAATTATTTTCTTCCATTCATTTTAAATGGTCAAGAAATCTTAATTTCTCCCTAACTTTAGTTATGATTTAAAATTATCCTTAAGAGTCCTATAAAGGGTCTGAGGTAAAAACTTTTTCAAATGAGAGTAATATTAGGCCAAAAATCAAAGAGAAGGCAAAATTGCTTAATTTTGGATAGTGCAAGGGCAAATTGGTTTTTCAGTAATAAATTCTTCCCATTTATTTTAGTTTTCGTAGACAAAGTTACCTAATATTTGTTTATGGTGGAATGTGATAGATATCCCGTAAAATTAATCAAGGTACGAGAAAGTTTGTCCGGAGAAAAAAACACTATATTATTTACCGAGTCAAACAATTTTTTCCCGAAATTGACCGACTTCAAACATGTTTTAAATAATGTTATGATTAATAGTAGTACTTTTTATATAGGCTAAAATATGTCAAATGTTACTTAAAGCAAAAATAAGAAATTGATACCATGGTTGCTCTTTAGAATAAAGTCCCAGGAGAAATCCTTGAAAGAAAATATGTCTAGGTGCCTTGTAGAATAGTAAATCATCACATCTATTCTCGAGATTTTAAATTTTTCATAATCTAATAAAAATTACACAAATATTTGAGTACACAAGTTTTTTTTAAAAAATGCATCAAACAGAGTGACCGTGCAGGCAAAGGAGGGACTCAAATTTTCGAAGGAATAGAATAATGCGCGATCATCTTGGTCTCTTCAACCAAGGCAGTTTGACAGAATTCGATAATTTTGATTTAAAATTGTATTTATTTTAAATAATTTATTAATACGTATAGATTTTTAATTTAGAATTGAGTAACTCAAAAAGACTAAAATTCAATATACATGAATTTCAATTCATGGTCTGGCTTCACCTTATACTTTAGTTTAATATGCAAAAGTCTTCCTGGCAAAGTTATTACTAGTATTTTTTTATTGGAGTAGGTTTAGAATATCTTTCTTGTTGGAACCATTCCAGTTTAAATAGTTTTTTCTTTTCTCGTTTTTATTAAAAAAGACTTAGGTTAATATTCAAAACAGATGGATCCATTAACAAATTATGAACTAAAACTCAGTCTGAACGTCTGCAAGAAAATAAATATAATACTAATATTTCTCAAAGAAGTCAACTACATAGCAGAAATTACTACCCAACTCATTAGAAATATTTTCTCTTGTTTTTCTTTCTTTGTCCAGTTGATTGTCCCAACCTTCAATAAGGAAACAAAAACCAAGACTTCAAGCACAGGTGATTCACTTGTATGCACTTGCGAAGCCAGAAATTCCATGAAGGATATTCAAGGTTTAATGTGTGTTTTTATGTGTGAGATTGATAATTTGACCTATATATGCAGTATAGTTTTCAGCCAAAGGGTGTTCAACAAACCAACCTCAACGACAAAAGTGCTTACTAAAGCTACATATCAGATCCGTGTCATAAAAAGTGTCATATAGTGGTAATTCGTGTATATTGAATTAAAATCATGGATCCATCTCTAGCTTCAACAGTAGATGAATAACTATTAGTTCCATTGTTTGGATTTCTATTTCCTATGAAATTTCATTTCCTTTGGATATTCATCTGGCAAATATCAATATCAATTTATAAAATTATAGTACAGTATATGTTCGTGAAAAAATGGAACGTAAAACAGACAAGCTCGACAGGCATCAATTAGTGCCTTTTATATTTGAAGTAAGGAGACTGACCGAAAATACACCAGGTAGTGAAAAGATTTTAGCACACAGCAAGAGGAACTTGTATTATCTTTCTAGCTTGCTTAATATTGCTTCCATTGGAGGCAGTTCCTTTAAAATTTGAGCCCAGTCAGGCATCCCCTGCAGAGTTGGTCCATATTAAAATCGAAGAATTAACCCGTAAGAATAGTAAATTATACTTTTCTGGATACAGTCATCTATGTCATGTCATGAGCAATTTATGTGCTGATTATGTGTGCATATAAGCACATCATTGAGTCATGATTAATGGACCAAAGAAGAGAATTGCAGCAATTCTTTTTAACAAGTACTGACTGACCTTTCCTGATCGTCGAACACGGCCATCTAGACGAAGCATAATGTAGACATCTTCACCAGGAGTCACACCTTCAGACTTCTGTTGATCCCTTATCCACCTGAAATAGATTTGAGGTCAAATAATACATCTGGTACAAGGGAAAAAAATTCAGTCGATCAAACTGTGTAATGGGATGTCCAAAAAATTAAAGTGGCACAAACATAAATGCACATGACCATGATGTGATGAGTAGTTTCAAGAGTATTTGGAACAGGTAGATATACCTTTCCCACTCTGCAGGTGAAACGACCTCTGCCTTGAACCGGATCTCTGACTTCAGTTTTGATTTTGCAATTATTGATTGAGTTCTTTGGTCAAAATCTTCCTACAGATTGGAGAAAAATAAGAAAACCTGAACGAGATACATGCACCATTAAGATAATTGTCTTATGCTTGTTGAGCAACAAGAAACAACTTTCAATAATCCTGTAGCATGTAAAAAATATATTTTTGACTTTGAGCAAATAGAAAGCAGAATCATGAACTTGACGTGCATGCTATAGCATCATGTTGTTTAAAAATGATCATTAAGTGCTACTTAAAATCTTACCCCTATGGATGGGAGGGAAGCAACTGCCTTTTGCGAAAGACCAAAACCTTTCTTCTCTATTTTTGTTTCCCTACCTTCACCCCAAATAACAGGAACTAGAAGGACTCCGCGTTTAAGAAGCTCCGTACGGAATTTCTCAGCATTTCTCATAGCCAGAGAGATTGTCTCCTTTTTTCCAGCCAAAATAACCTAACAACAAGCAACTGGTCAAACTCCAAATACGAGGAGACAATATGTTCGAGTCAGGCATTTTAGAAAAAGAAATAGAGATACAGAGAGAACAAATACATAAAGGAATATCTTTTTGCTCATGAAACAAAGGCATTTGTTGCAAACCTAGCAAAAGATGTTACTAACTTTTCTGTCTTTAATCATCCTTCCGACAATGTAAATATGATGGAAATGGATTCTTCTAACGAGGGAGGTAAACCATATCTTTTGATCTATTAAGCAGAATACATGGCAACGAGAACTAGACTAGTGACCCCAGTAAAAGTTATACAGGACATCTCATTCTTCAAGGTGAAATTGAAGGACTCCAAACGTTTCACTCAACTTCTGGAAATTGAAAACAGGAAAAGTAAAGGGGAAGTTGTCTCACTAACAGGCCTCACGGTGTCTCTTAGCTGGACGAGTTCAACAATCCTATCAGTTGAAAGGCGCAAAGGCAGCCTTGATAGTGTTTCATCACGCAATATTTGTGCAAGCTGTTCCTCCTCTTTTTTGTTGTCCCAAAGCAACAACGCCACAAAAACAACAATACCTGCAGAGTGCTGGTTCAAGAGGTTAATCAATTTTGAGAAACAGTTCTTTTCATTTAAAAAGTGTAAGTTAATATAGCCAGCAAATATAATTTACCGAACTTCAGAAGTGAACTAAATAATTCGTAACAAAGGTAGTCGTTATTTACCAGCGACATTTATAGCAGCATTTCCTGCTGTCGCCCCAAAATCAGGAGCACCATCTCCACCTTGAATTGCACGGATTAACCTGGGTATAGTGAAGAATGTAGAAATTCCAGCAGCAGCGATGAATGCCACATAGAAGAATCTTCTGACCCCCCTAAATGGTGCTTGTACCTCACTGATGAGCTTAAGGTCTCTACGGAAACTGTACCCTATGTCTTCCCCTCCTAACCTAGCCTGTGAGGTAAATAGAAGACTATGAGATTCAGAAACAATGAAGCAAAGCTAGAGCCTTGCGAAGTTCTGAACATACTGTAACATAGTCAATGTGGTAAGGAGCTGAATTCAGACATCCACGCATGACGAAAACTAAAGAACTATATCCACCGTTGGAAACAAACCTCTTCCTGTAGTTCCTTAAATTCAGGCAATGCTCTGAAGGAAGCCAAATCCGGATCATTAAGGATTGTGCCAAACTTGAGGTTATACTCTTTCAAAGCAGTGCGTAAACACTCAGCAGCTTTCTTTCCTTCCCCCCTTAAGTAAATAAAGAAAATAAATAAACAAATAGAGAAATGATAAACGAGTGAAGAAGAACAAATAAGTACATATAGCTCCTTTGTGACGCTCATTAAAGTTTCAACATTGCATTTTACACGAGAAGAAAGTCACAAATATGTTTTTTTCCTCAATGTCTCAACATGGTTTCAAGCAAATAACTACTTGTCTTTATCCAGCTAAATCAATTCAACCGTGAAAGAGGCAAAGGAGAAATATACCTGTAGGCATGGCAGCATGCTTTGTTAAAAAATGCAGCTTGAGCCTCCACAGGGTTGGGATTTAAAGTAAGTGCTGTGTCGAACAGCACAAGAGCATCTTTCACCTGGAAAGATAAAATTTAATGAACAATACAGTGCATTTTGCCCATATTGCAGATCGAAATTGTAACCAACTTGTAGGAGGTTTGTACACAAACCAAAATGCAGATTATTGGAAACGTAAGTAAGTGAGAAATAACAAGAAAAGCCAACTGAACAGATTTTAAATTGGTAATTTCAGAAAAGAAATATTGTTGATTAAAAAGAAAAAAAAATTGATCAAATAATTGACCAGACATTAACAACTCGACAGCTTTTTCTGGTAATAATTGTGATTCAACCTACTAGATGCTATCGGCTATCCTTAAGCTTGCTATGCAGGATCAAATAAGATACACAAGAAACTATAACTCAGACATTCAAGCTTCTGACGTGTACAAGATTATAAATAGAAAAACTCGTTGAGTAGGAAAATCTTCGAATCATCAATCTTTAGGTAATTTTTTAGTTTTAGACAAAGTGTGCTTGATGTAGTGAAAAATAAAATAAAGATGAATGCAGAGAACTATTTGCAGCAAATCCATAAAGGTAGAGAAAATGCTGTGACTATTTACTAGGTCAAATAAATGAAATGACAGTTCATAATCTCATGGTGCACATGTGTTCTTGATTCCATTATATGTAACAGATAGTGGTACGGTATGCAGCAAAAACAAGCATGCTTAATGTGGATGCCACAGTAAACTGTGTCAAAACACCAACAATATTTTTTGAGGAAGAGACATCAAAGCTTACTGTAATTTTCTTTCCAATTGTAGTCCTTCCTAGTCCATCTATCTTAATTTATGTGACACATTTTCTCGTTTGATGTCAAATTTACAATCTAAGCATTATTATAAAGTTCCAGTCATAAGCATTTTGAAATCTAGTTGTTGTTGCAGATAAAATCTGAATGTGCCTTCCAATTTTTCAAGTCACTGTCAAAAGTCCACTCACGACCATTTTTCAACAAAGCATGATTAGGGCGGGTGTTAAGTGTAGGGGCAGAGCCACCCCTTCAGCTATTGGTTCAACAAAATCCAGTAGCTTTGGCTCAAACCTCATAAAAATAATATATTCAAAACTCATAAACTAAAAATCCTAGCTCCACCTCTGAGTACAACTGTTACCTTAAGATTTACTCAAAACAGGAAAATTTTGAATATACATGTCAAACTAGTAAACTTGCTCAAGTTGCAGACTCTTGGAGAACACTTGCCCTAACCAAAACTCATAAACTTTGCCCTAACCAAAACTTTCAAAGTCCCTATGACTATATTGTGAATGTTGATTAAGTTAGAAGGAGTGAGTCTCAATTTATAGAGTACTAAAAAATTTTCTACAAGAAAAGGACTACTTAAATATGGAGACTTTATAACCTATTTATGGTAAGAAACTCAGGTCAAATACCCAACAACAGACTCTTGGAGAACACTTGAGGAAACTTAGGTAACAAACTTAGGTAACAAATACAAGGGAATAATATGACTGCAAATGATCAAATGATGGGGATATTAAAACTCGAAATCAAAACCTCTATTGTCATTTATCAAATTAAATTGCATGAATTAAGAGGAATCCCTTTTATTTACTAACTTAACGTATTTGATGTCTACAGCTAGTGGTGGAGCTACAGTTGAAGTATATCTGTGTTAAAAAAAAAATCTAGAAATGGTCACAAACCTCAATCCACTCTCTCTGTCTAAATCAACAAGAATAACAATACAACACCAACATACTTAGTCTCATAAAGCATAATGTGTATGCAGACTTTATCGTTGTTTCTAATATAAACCTGAAAAACAGTCCAATCATAAAATAATTAAGAAATTTCTGCTGCCATGAAATTGAAACAGAATTAGGAAAATACCCGTCCTTTAGAGAAGAGGTCGAGGCCGACATTGACGCAGGACTCAGCAGTGGGAGTAGGTTCACTGACTTGGGGCGACGACGATGATGGCGGAGGGGGCGAAGTAGAAGAAGAACAAATGACAAGTGAAATACGATTCTTTGGGGGGGAATTTAGGCATAATTGTGTAGTAATTGAGAATTTGGAAGATGCTGAAGAGAAGAAGCAGAAATGGAGGTGATGGGAGGAAGGAAGAGTTGCAATGGCCATGTCAAGATTTATCCATTCGCACCACGCCTTACACTTCTTGTGGTTTTCATAAAAGGCTTTATAATATGGACTTTTTTAGAGTTAGAGCCTGTTTGGATGGACTTTTAAGTTGGTTAAATTGGCTTAAAAATCAGTTTTTGACTTATTAGAGTGTTTGATAATTATCAAAGTGACTTATTTTAAGTCAGAAATGACTTATTTTAAGCCAAAAGCTAAAAGCTAGGTGAGGGGAACTTTTTTTTTTTAACTTAAAAGCCCTTTTATGTTGACCAAGTATATTACCTTTTTGCCCTTAATTCTTTTATACAATTCTCAAATTACCCATATTGAATTAACCCTAACATCTATTATTATTATTATTATTATTATTATTATTATTATTATTATTATTATTATTATTGTTATTATTATAATAGTTATTATTCATATTATTATTATTATTATTATTATTATTATTATTATTATATTATTATTATTCTTATTATTATTATTATATTATTATTATTATTATATTATTATTATTATATTATTATTATTATATTATTATTATTATTATTCTTATTATTATTAT